>OVBE01004134.1:5380-19974 GCA_900406425.1 Iberis pinnata | reverse complement strand
TCTTACTCTTCTTGCTTCTTGTGTTTCCTCATATCGATGGCGCACGAATGGGGGCCCTGAAACTTGGTGAGTCTTTTCGTCTATCATATTTTCGTTTTCCCTGTCCAGCTTTTTTATGTAAGAGCCGTGGTGAGTCGCCTCTTGGCATTCCAGATTCTCCTCCGCCCTCCAGATCTTCCAAAACTACATCCGGGCATGGTCATTGAGCTAGTAGTTGTCTGTGTGAGTCAATAAGTGCACCTCAAGTTTCGGTCAAGTTGTTACAAATTTCGTTTTACTTTGTTGTTTTGTTTTTATTGTGAGGCTATTTAAGAGCCATTTCCTCTGTTGAATAAACTATGAAAGTTTCATATATCCAATTAACAATGAGCTAAAGCTCGTAAAGCAAGGGATTTAAGCGCCACAATTTATATACATTTTAGGGCACCAAATTTATTAGACACACTTTGGTATCGTGGTTGAGTACATCGAATTTAGGACATCAAATTTTAATTACGTTTTAGGCGCTATTTAGATCCGGACCGGCGCTGTCCTTTAATATATTCGAAGTTTCATATATTCAATTAACAACATACCTTTAATATCTTCAAACAAGAAACCGTTGTTTCAAACAATAAGTAAGATATGGGAGAAGAAAAATGAGAAAATGAAGTTGCCAAAGTTTCTTTATTAATGAAGAAACTAAACCGAAAGATTACAAAGCAGAAATACCAAGACATACTAAACCTGCAAATTTCGACTAAAAATGCTCGAAATTTCAGGAACCTAAATCCAAAAACACTGGGAATCAAAATAAGAACTTAACACAAACTACAGGTGAAACTTAGAAGGAAACTAAAACCGAAAAAGAAATGTGGCTGCTCAAATCAAAACTTCAGTTCCAAGAGCAATAAACGTGTGCTAAGAGACTCGTCAATACGAAGAAAAACTTGCTACACATCCTCACTTAGATTCGGTAGACTTCGAAAAAATAAGCCTTGCACTTTTGGATGGTGGCAGAAACACGATCTTTAGAGAACGAGACCGGTTATAAAGTTAATCTAACATTGTCATATTTTTTCTATTGGTTATGTTTTTGTAAAGTTAAAGTTAATTGTGAATTTTATCTTCACGAACAAACTGAAATCCATAAAATCATCTACGTCAAGAATAAAGTAATTTACACAAAAAATGAGATTTTTAAGGAGGATAGAAGAAGTTTATTTTAAACACATAAAAAAATATTGTAGTAAGGAAAGAGATCACAACTAGAGTGTTCAATCTGTATTCGGTTGTTTTCGGTACGGCTTTTTCAGTTAATTAAAAATTGCTACCGTATTGAAACCATATATATTTATTTTAGTTTGGTTCGATTCGGTTTGGATATTTTCAGTTTATTCGGTCTTTACTAAAAAACCTATTTGGTTTATATAGTGTACTACGGTGGTTTGATAACAATATTTATAAAGTGATAAAATATTAAAAATCAAAACTTAAAATAAAAATAAACTTATTTTAATTATCTGATCTAAATCAAAAGGAGTGACATTTGACCAAGAAGAAAAGAAAAGTAAAACTTATGTGAAGCATTTTCTAATATTTAGGAAAAGTATGACAAGATCGCGACTCTCAAAAGAAAAGGAAGAAGAACCACTCTAGACACTAGAAATGGCAGATACACACCAACTGCAAAGCTCTAGGAGCAAGGTCTACAAGAAAACCATGCCCAAGAATCCTCCTAAAAGTTAAGTACTACGTTTCGAATGGAGAATGTGGAGACCAATAATCCTAACAATGGCAACCAAGACGGCATATGAAACACCCAAAGAAGTTCGAGGAACGGGTCAAAACTCAAATAGAGAAGGTTGATTAACGCCTATATTAATCTCACCAAAGAAAAGTTATCGATCACACCAAATGTAGAGAGAAGGAACGAAAACCTCTTGCATAAACAGAAGACATCTAACGACGCCGTCTAGCGACCGAAAACTGAAGAGGAGCGGGAGCATAACAAAACAGTAAGGCCAGAATGCCAAGACCAGGACAAAAAGACTAACAACACCAAATCCAGAGAGAGCACGACCACAACCAAGCCCCAATACCAAATCCTCANTACCAAATCCTCACCAAAAGAAGGTTGAAGCTAGAAACTCAAACCAAATCCAATTACCAAGCAACCTCTCCAAAAAAATCACAACCAACTGAGCTAATCCACACCCCTAATAGAAGGGAAGGAAGACTTACACCGAGCCCAACGCCGGAAGTTAGGAGCAGTCGCCGAGAGAGACAGGAGAAGAAGAAGATATTGGACTTGAGTAGAACAAAACCGCAACTAGATCCACTAAACTCCACCACCGAGAAGAGAAAAGAGCTTCACCGCAATAGACAACACTTAAAACTAGGGAAAAAAAGGTAGACGACAAAAGAATCAGAGGGGAGGCAACGCCGGAGAAGGCACGGCGCAGCCGCCGAGGAAACTTCAAGTTCTAGGGTTTTCGTAAACAGGCACGAGAGAAGGTTCAATTTTATTTTTTATTTTAATTCACTTTTTACCGGCCCTGCTAAAAGTGTATTTTATAAAAGACTTCGGGGAATTCTCAAAAATACCACAAAAAACTAGGATTACCCCAAAAATATCACACACTCCCAAAATTTCTAAAAATACATCTTTTTCAAAAATACCACAAAAAATGTTTTTGTTTTAAAAATACCACAAAATTTAAAATAGCTTTTAAGCTTCAAATTTAAACCCTAAAACCCCAAAACCAAAATTTACCTCCTTGAAAACTAAACCCTAAGCTCTATTTAGTGAACTCAAACCCAAAATTTTAAATTATAAACCCTTAAAATTTACTTTTTATGTTTGTGGTATTTTTGGAATATTTTGGAGTGTGTGGTATTTTTGAAACTTTTGGGAGTGTGTGATATTTTTGAAATTTGAACTTTTTTAGATGGTATTTCAAGGAATTTCTCAAAGTGTCTTTTTTCTCATTAACGTGAAGGAAAATAGCAGGACACAATTATAATACCCGATCATATAATGGAAAAGGAAAACGAGACAGGAAAAACGAAAACAACACCCACCGAGACGAAAACTGCAGTATCAATCATAATTGAGGGTCGGTAAAGATCGATCGACCCGACACTTCGATGAAGGCTGGGAAGAGACTAAACGAGCACCAGAGGAGCGATAAACCGGTCCTACTTCCAATTCCGTTTCAGGAGCCTATGGCGGTGGCTGGTTTCCCTTTCCATTTGTGTCCGCAGTTTTGGCATAGGTGGTTGTGTGTCGGGTTCTCCGGTACCATCCTCGGGTTCCTTCGTCCAGGTTTCTCCATTTTTTGTGGTTATGCTTGGGTACGATTTGGATCTACATCCTGATTTGTTTCGAATGTTTAGACTTCGGTCTAGGGTGTTGTCAGTTGTGGTCCAGTCTTTGTGGTCGTTGTGTTTCTCTGGTTGGCAATAAAGCAGTCCAAATTTTGATACTGTTTAGCTTGGTGTTTAGCTCGTCTCTCGGGTTTTAGCATGTAAGCCATCGGTTTTAAGTGGCGAATCTTCGTTTGTTGTCTTGGTGTCTTGACCTTTCCAAAGGGCGTTTTCTTGCGTTCCCAAAGTCTCTTGTCCAGTTCACTATTGAAGATGGTGGTTTGTGGTGCTATGCTTCAGTTTAGCGTTTAGGTGCCTTCTTGGGTTCTCATCTTGTTTTATGCTAGTGTTAGAGGGTTCTCTCGCTTCTCGCTTTGGTGTCTATGTCTCCTAAGGGGGGCATCAGCTTTTTGAGGAAAAGCAGTCTTGCAATCCTCCCAAGTGGTAACCGAATCAGAAGGAATATTCTTCTCCCAATGGTAAGATACCTAAAAATTAGGTAAAAGTGTTTAAATAGTATCATAAACAAGCATTAGGTTAACCCATAAACATTTGGGTTAACCCAATTAAAATTAGGTTTAAATCAAAAAGGGTAAGTCCAAGGTTGACTTTTTCAGCCTGATACCGGTTTGGCCAAACTGATACGCCAAACCGATACGCCAAACCAGTATTGAATTTCTTCGTGTGTACCAGTTTGAGCAAACCGGTACACATTACCGATGCTTAGCCCTGGTCGTTAAATTTTTCTCCTACCGGTTTGTTCAAACCGGTACCTTAAACTGGTATTCCTCTTTAACGCATGTACCGGTTTAGACAAATCGGTACCTTAAACCGGTACAACTCCAATCTTCATCTTTTTGCACCTTTGAAGCTCTTTCAATCCACGTTTTCGGTTCTTCCGCTTCTAACACCTGTAGAAATTAAATGTAAATGCAAATGCATGCTAAACTAACCTAAATGCACATGAATCTAGCTAGAATAAATGCAAAACAAGAGTAAAATATGCTAAAAACATAGTATATCAACTCCCCAAACTTATCATTTGCTTGTCCGCAAGCAAACCGAAATGATAGTGAGAATGAGATGTTTGAAGGTGGAAACCTTAGAACCAAAACATGCTTCTAAAGTAGGTGATATCAGTGTCCAAGTTACTAGTTCTAAAGTGCATACCAATCTATTCTTACTTATAAATCTTAGCCTTGCACATCAAAACTTAATCGAGATCAATCCTAACTTCCACATGGAATCAAATTCATTCATCTCTTTAACATTCATTAAGTAGGAAAGGTGAATCAAGTTATACAAATTCATTGAACTCTTTTGGTTTAAGGACTGGGTTAAGAGATAAAAATGATCTCTTTATGCCGTGGTTTTTCCATTTAAAACGAGGATCACTCAAAAAGGAAACGAGTTTTAGTAGAATGCTAAAGGTAAGAACACTTAGATGCATACAAGAATAAGATCGCATCTACCCATAAACCAAAAGCCTAAAGCTTTCCATTTAGAACAATGGTGATGAATCCTATTTCTACCCTTGAAACCCCAAAAGCAACCATCTAGTTCTCATTCCTTTCTCATTAAAACTCTCATCACTTCTACAATTAGGAGACTATTTACTTCTTCTTTTTTTACTCTAGCGGATTGGTGATTCTACAACTTTAGAGGTTTAAGGCTTCTATTTTTTCTTTTTCATCCTTCATTGCTTTTTTTGGCAATTGCCTCTTTCACAATACTATTCGTTTTTGTGCTAAGCCATACACTTCTACCCATCTTTCTCTTCTTTTCCCAATCCTTTACTAGATGAAACTATTTTCTTTTCCTTTTTTATCCCCTCATAAGCTTTTAAAACATTATTTTCCCCTTTTTTCTCTCCTTGATCAAACCGTTCTTCTCTTTCCCAAATTCCCCCAATCATCCCAAGTTGATTCCAAACCTAATCTTATCTAGTCCAAAATTCGTGAACTAGAACTACATGAGATCCAATCTTTGTCAGTTCAAACCTAACACTTTCTACCAAGATCATTTCATAAAAGGCCTACCACTCTGTAACAGATATGTGGCTTGAAAGAAAGTTGGTTTAAGGAGGGAAATCTACTTGGACTAACAAGAGTGGTAAAAATGGAGTAAGATAGTCCAAGTATGTATACTTTATCCACGATTTCAAATCCAGTGCATAAACATGATAAGTAAAGATCAAATTAAGTTTCTAATAGATAGAGATGAACTTCAACTCACAAAATGCTTCAGAAAGGCGGAGATAATACAATTTCATATTCTAAGCAAGGTTCAATCTTAGTTCAGAGTCGACTAGCAAGCAATAGACAACTAACAACTTGGGAAGTGACATCAACTAATATAGCAGCATACTTACAAGGAAAATTCGTCATTGATTTCCTATGCAAATGATGCAACCTAAGATGAATCTAAAACCAAACTAGAATATGTACAAGATGAGGCTAAATGCAATTTTTTTAAAAAAAATCAAATTTTTCGATTTTTAGGGATTTTTGTAAATCATAACTATTCATAATGCAAATGTATGATAAGATTAAAAATCGAAACTATGTTAGCTAGTTCCCTCCCCCCAAACTTAAATCACACGGTCCCTTGTGTGATAAAGAGTCCCAGAAAAGGACAAAAACAAAAATAAAAACTAAAAATGAATTGAGAATATATTTACAAAGGTGAAGAAGCGATACCTCAATCATCTTGGTGTGGGGAGTCGAATGAAACCTCTTCTATGAAGAGGTTGGAGAGGTTGTCGGAGCAGGACTCTAGGTACGTCATGTGGGAGATGATTTCCCGGTCGATGGAGTAGTCAAGGTTAAAAATTAGGTTCTCTTTCTTCTTGAAGGTCGTTCGTCTACTATTTAGGAGTAGGATGATCCCTTTAGTCTCGCTTGTTTTCCTGAATTGGTAGCAAAATCGATCATCCATCCTTAATTGAATATCCTTTAGGTATTCGTAGTTAATTAGCCTCGAGGTCCAAACATTCCTGCCGAGATGGTTTTGAGCATGTTGAAGAATATGTGTTATCCATCCACATATCCTTAGTTGAGGTGCCATTGTCTCTCTCGACATCCAAATTAGACCTTGGAATTTCAACAATTTCTTGAGAAATACCTTCAAAGGGTAAGGTCTCTTTTCGAAGAGGTTAGGGAATAAGGACTCGTCTTGCATGACGTTGCAGGCATGTTGGTAGACGCCTAAACGCAAGAAGCTTGTCTCTTTTCCCAAGATACGGTCGGTGTCTCGCCTAGTGAAAAATGAATTGGCTAGGATTTGTTGCACATATCGAATGGTCGGGTGACGGATGAGAGAAATCTTGGTGATGCCGGCCTTGAAAGTTTTGGACATCACGTTCCAAATAAGCATAATTTCCTCCGGGGTATCTTCGAATGCATCCAGTTGAGACCTCTTAGTGTGGAAACCGTAAAGAGCTTCTAATTCACTAAATGTGACCTTGTGAGTTTTGCCGTAAAGATCCTTGAAAGTGATAAACCCTCCCTTTCTTGCATCATATCTTCCCCGGAGCTAGAAACATACAAGTCGGTTGTTGGTAGGCCGCGAAGTCCATGTTAAGCACGCTCGATATTCCCATATATCCTAAAATGTTCTTCACTTGTTCGAGGATCCCGTGTTTCCCCAAATTCTCTTTGTCTGGGAATATAGATTCCGTGAACTCGGCTTGCATCAATGTTCAGTATATGTCTTCGACCGAAGGTCCGCTTGAACTGCTCGGTGCTCCTCGTGACATTTTGACTTCTACATAAGAAAATAAGGTAACCAATAATGGTTAAAGATGCAACACGGGAACCTAATTAGACCAATCTCCATTCAAATATGCGCATTAGAGTTCTTGCAATGAAGGTATATCAAGATTCACCAATTTCCAGTTCAACACTTCTTCAACTTTACATTAATCATTGATATTATGATTGAATCAAAAAAAGATTGCACAAGCTTTTGCAAATTCAAATTCATTGAATCATCAAATTCCTTAATCTCAAAGTTCTTAATCAAATTTTGGAGATGATGAGAATTTGTCCAAATTAGCACACAATCATAACCAACTACTTGTAATTTGCTTAAATCTAGCATTCCAAAATCTCAATCAACCTCAAACAACCAAATTCCCCCAAACTTATCTCAATTTTCCTCAAGAACCCTAATTCCCATTTTTTGTTGTTGAAAATCATGAAATTTAAGCTCAATCAAACAAGGAAAAGGCAATGTGATTGATTCCCAACAAGTCTCTATGCCTATTCAAAAGGTTTCAATCCTAAAATCAAAGAAATTGATATTTTTGTTTTTTGTGAATAGTGGTGTGCGAAAATTTGAGAGTTGAGAGGCATACCTTAGCTTGAGTGAATTGGAATTAAGAAATAAGAGTGAAATGGGCAAGGGAAATCCGAATCTTAGCAACAAAAAAAAAGCGTGAAAATCGGTTGAAAAACAAGTTGAAATCGAGATTTTAGGTTTTTTGGAAGCTCAAAATCGCAAAAGTGAGAGGGATGGAGAAGGGGTGAAAATCGAAGGCTTTTTTTTAGAAAATTCAACCTGTACCGGTTTGTACAAACCATAAATTAAACTGATATGAAGGTTTAACGTCTGTACCGGTTTTGAAAAACCGGTACGTCTTACTGATGCTTAGCGTCTGCCGAGTTTGAATTGGTCGTACCGGTTTGGCTTGACCGGTACATTAAACCGATACAGCATGTTTTGTAATGTACCGGTTTGTACAAACCGGTACACTAAACTGCTACAGTCTAAATTTTTTTCCTGAAAATGTTCAAACATGCATCAATCAATACCCAAACTTCCCCAAAGGTTAGTACACCCAAAAACATGTCTAAAGAAATGCAAAAACTATAATTAAGGATATGTACAAAAAGGATAACATAAGATTTCCTCTCAAGTGCGCTTGTTTAAAGTCACTAAGCTTGACTTGCCGCTCTTTTAGGCTTGTGGTGGTTCAGAAAGAGACACAAAATCTCTTTCTTATAGAACTTAGCATGCCAAGTATCGCTTCATCCTCTGACCATTGACGATAAACTCTTTTTCGTCTTTCCCGAAGAGAACAATTGCACCATATGGACGGATTTCCTTAACCGTGAAAGGACCTGACCATCTTGATTTTAGTTTTCCGGGAAAAAGTTTCAGCCTTGAGTTGTATAGTAATACAAAATCACTAACTTCCAATTCTTTGGTGATGATTTTCTTGTCATGGAAAGCTTTTGTCCTCTCCTTATAGATCTTAGTATTCTCATATGCGTCAAGCCTTATTTCATCTAAATCACCAAGTTGAAACTCTCTCTTCTCTTTGGCATTTTTATGTCAAAAATTTAGCAATTTGACTGCCCACATAGCTTTGTATTCTAACTCAACCGGGAGATGGAAAGCTTTTCCATAGAGAAGGTTAAATGAATTTTTTCCTAGTGGAGTCTTGAACCCGGTCCTACATTCCTACAAGGCATCATCCAACTTAATGGACCAATCTTTCCTTGTTGTACCAACCGTGTTTTCAAGAATGGCCTTGATTTGCTTGTTGGAAACCTCGACTTGGCCGCGTGTTTGAGGATGATAAGGTGTTGATATCTTATTCTTAACTCCATACTTCCTCAACAAACTTTCAAACACCTTATTGATAAAGTTTGATCCCCCATCGCCAATGACAACCTTTGGGACTCCAAACCTTGGGAATATGATGCTCTTGAACATTTTCAACACCACTTTGGCATCATTTGTGGGACTTGCAATGGCTTCCACCCACATTGACACATAGTCAACCGCTACCAAGATGTAGCTATTCCCATAAGAAGAATGAAACGGTCCCATAAAATCTATGCCCCATACATCAAAGATCTCTACTTCCATGATCGGGTTTTTAGGCATTTCATTCCTTTTGCCAATGTTTCACGCTCTTTGACATGAATCACATCTCAAGATGAAATTGTGAGCATTCTTGAACATAGTAGGCCACCAAAATCCAGCTTATAGAACTTTAGATACCATCTTGAAAGTGGCACAATGTCCTCCATATGTTGATCCATGGAAATGTAGAAGGATTCCTTCAACTTTTTCTGCAGCAACACATCGTCTATAATAGGTGTAAAGATATGACTCATCCCATAAATACCTTGTTACTTTCTTGAGGAACTTCTTCTTTTGGTACCCTTCTAATCCATGCGGTTCTTTCTCACAAACCATGTAATTGACAATGTCAGCATACCATGGTTCATTCCAACCGGTAACGGAAACTTCCCCGAGAGTATAACCTGGAATTACGGCTTTGTTCAGCTTGTTGATATGTGGAGACATCAACATCAATTGCTCCTCGGGCAATGAGTCATCAATAGGAATCTTGACTTCGATCCGCAACCTTGAGAGATGATCGGCAACTCCATTCTCAATACCTTTCTTGTCCTTATCTCAAGATCAAACTCTTGTAACAATAAGATTGACCTCAGAAGTCTCGGTTTAGCATCTTCTTGGCTAGCAAATGTCTTAAAGCAGCATGGTCGGTGTAGACAATGACTTTAGCACCCACCAATTAAGATCTAAACTTCTCAAATGCAAAGACAATCGCAAGCAATTCCTTATTATTTGTAGCATACTTCACTTGGGTATCATCCAATGTCTTGCTTGCATAGTAGATAACATGAAGCTTCTTGTCTTTCCCTTGGCCAAGAACCGCTCCTACAACATAATCACTTGCATCACACATGATCTCAAATGGCACGTCCCACTCGGGTGGTTGAACTATTGGGGCACTTATCAACTCCTTTTTGATCTTGTTAAAAGATTCAAGTCATGCGTCATAAAAGTTGAAATCTACTTCTTTGCATAAAATTCTTGTCAATGGTCTAGCCACTTTTGAAAAGTATTTTATGAACCTTATGTAGAACCTAGCGTGTCCCAAAAAGCTTCTGACTCCCTTAACTGAGCTCGGTGCTGCAAGACTAGTCATGACGTTAATCTTTGCTTTGTCAACCTTGATTCCTTTTTCTGAAATCCTATGCCCAAGAACTATCCCATCTCTAACCATAAAATGGCACTTATCCCAATTTAGCACTAGATGAGTTTCCTCGCATCGCTTCAGAACCCTGCAAAAATTTGACAAACACACAGCAAACGAAGAGCCATATACAGAGAAATCATCCATAACAACTTCAACCACATTTTCAACCAAATAATAGAATATGGACATTATGCAATGTTGAAAAGTTGTTGTGGCGTTACATAACCCAAACAGCATCCTTCGACAAGCAAAGGTTCCATAGGGGCTTGTGAAGGTAATTTTCCCTTGATCTTGCGGATGAATGGGTATTTGGAAGAAACCGGAATACCCATTCAAGAAGCAATAGAAATGATGATTGGCTAAATGTTCAAGCATTTTATCAATGAAAGGTAGGGGAAATGATCTTTTCTAGTTGCGGTGTTAAGTTTTCGGTAAGCAATGCACATTCTATGTCCGGTTGTGGTTCGAGTGAGGATCAATTCATCATTTTCATTTTTCACTACGGTTATATCACCCTATTTTGGAACAACATGAACCGGAGAAATCCAAGTGTTGTCCGATATTGGGTATATAATACCAGCATCAAGGAGTTTTAAGATTTTTTTCTTAGCCACTTCTTTCAAGTTTGGGTTTAATCTACGTTGGTGCTCAATAGAAGACATAGACTCATTCTCTAGGTGGATTCTATGCATGCACAAGGTTGGTGAAATTCCATTAATGTCATCTAAAGAATAGCGTATTGCTCTCCTATACTTCCTCAATTCACTTACCAAATCATCAATCTCATCAACACTCAAATCATCATTGACAATCACCGGGTAAGTAGAGTTAGAGCCAAGAAATATATACTGGAGACTTTTAGGTAAAGGTTTGAGTTCTACATTTGGAGCCTTGAGCTCACTCCAATCCTCATTTAATCTAGACTTACCAATGATAGCTTCACTTTCGGAGGCAAGTGATTTGATGCAAGGTTGTCTCAATTGAAGCGCATCTTTGAATTTTGCATCTCCTTCTAAGGTCTCATGAGAGTCAAGCCTTTCACCCATCCTTTGAACTTCAGCATTGAGAGCTCTTTTTCATTAGGCTTAATAGTTAAAGCCAATTGCAAAGTATCTTCAATAGCTAGCTTCTCCAAGTACTCATTAGCAAGATAATCCATAGTCTCTACATAGAAACTTGGCCATCAATGGTTGATTTCTTCATGATCTCTTTGATGTCATAATGTTGCACATGATCTTTGCCCAAGTGCAAGTCAATCTTTCCATTCTTAACATCAATGATGGCTCCAGCGGTTGCCAAGAACGGTCTACCAAAGATGAGTGGATCTCGTGGTTCTTCCTCCCTCTCCAAGACTACAAATTCGGTTGGAATTTCAGTGTTCCCTAGTCTCACCGGGAGATCCTCCAACATTCCAACCGGTATTCTTAAGGACCTATCGGCCAGCACCAATGAGATCCTACACGGTTTAAACGAAAAGAAGCCAAGTTTCTTAGCAATTGGAAGGAATTAAGCTAATGTTGGTGTCGAAACCCCCTCAGCAGGTTTCTAGCCCAACTAGTGCCACTTCTTATATAACGGTTCAGCATGTATCAGGATATAAAAGGATTCACTCAGCAGGTGCCCTTACAGGACGTTGTTGCAAATTCATAGAAGGAATGGAAAGTATGTGGAACAGAACCAACTCAATATCAATTCAAGGCAGGACTCAGCCCAACCATCGACCCAAGCTAACTTTGTCTCGATAGCCCCGGCTCATTTCACCTCAGCCCTTTGGCTCGACCACGCAACTTCGCGGTTCGATCACCATCGAGCCAAATGATCGAGCAGCCTCACACCACACCTCAACCTCATCTCGGCTCGATCATGCATCTTTGGCCCGGCTCGATCCAGCAACCTTGGCCCGACTCGATACAGCAACTTTGGCCCGGTTCAATCTCGTTACTTTGGCCCGACTCGATCTCCACCTTTGGCTCGACCACGCAACTTCACAACTCAATCACCAGCAAGCCAAGTGATCAAGCCGCCTATCTTCGCCTCGATCACTCTTGTCCTGGATCGAGCTACCTTGATTTCTCGGCTCAATCCCATTTTTTATATGGCTCGGTCATATGCGTTCTTCAGCTCGAGCCCAAGCAGCTCTGACCCGACCAAATCGAACCAGGATGGACCTGATCCAAGACCCAACTTAATGATTAGTTTTGTGTTTTATGCATTTTAGGGCTTTTCCAAAACACTATAAAAATCTCTAAATGCCTCCATTTGGAAAATAGTATTTTCTTTTGCCATTTTTAGGTTTTGTCTTAGGTTTTCGTTTTCCCTCTTTTATTCTTGGTGTTATTGATAATAGGATTTTTAGTCCTACTGGGTATCAATCACCCATCATTGTAGTATAGATGGGTTTGTCAATCCATAATGGGAATGTACTAAACAATATGGATGTAATGGATGCTCAAAAGTCAAGCTAAGTGTTAAAAGGGTTTGTTGCTAAAAGGTCCTAAGTGCAATGAACATAAAAAGCATAAAGACATAAAGAAGCATAAAAGACTTGAAAGCAAAAACTGAGTAAATGCAAAGAGAGTGAAAGATGCAAGCAATGTAAAGCAGTTCCTGAGGACATAGGGTAATTGACTAAGGATCTAACCTGGGTTACCTAAGCACCTAATATACCTCATAAAATAAGCTAACCCCTAGACAGTAGATACATATACAATCAATTACAGTTCCTTGGCAACCAATCTCAAGCAAAGTAATCACAAACTCAACTGCCGTCATAGACGGTGACTACCTAGCAGGCATTAACAACTACCACTCTAGTCAATAAGCTTCCCAACATCTAATGCCTTAGAAGGGTAAGACGAATATCTGAAGTCACCTAGGTCCGGACACCTTCAATTGACTCACCTTCCGGTGTTGAAGGGCCTAACGCCGGGTCTTCGAATCTCTTGCGGGTAGAAGTACAATCAGTATTACGAACAAGTGAAATAAAAGGGATCTAAGATCAAACAACTTAGGCACTAAGGTAAACCCAGAACATCAACCCTAATCTACCCCCATCCTCAGGAACTTAGATGACTACTCACTACTCATGGGAGTAGAAGTAGATAAAACAGAAAACATAACTTCAAAGGTAAACATCCAGATATGGGAAAAACATATGAAGAACAGCAAGAACATAAACCCATAAATGAAGAATAGCAATGAAACAGTAAACTAAAACAGAAGATTGAAGCTTAAAACGTAAATCAACATGCACCAGATATGCAACAAAGTAAAGCTAAGCAAGAAAGCTAAAGAAAAACAGGAGATTAACTAAGAATTTGAAAGAAATCTAGTTTTTACACCAAGAACATGAAGAACAACTTAAGAAATTAAAACCTAAGACAAAAACCTAAAAAAGAAAGAAAAACTAAGCCTTTTGCAAATGGGGGAGAATTAGGGCTATCATAGTGTTCAGAGAAAAGCCCTAATTCACACTAAAGACAAATTGCTAATCATTATCTTGGATCTTAGGCATTGGTTCAGGTGATGTCCGGATTTGAGTTGGTCGGAGCGTGTTTGACTTCGAGTTGGTAAGTGCGTGATCGATCAGAGCTGAAGACGCTTGCATGAGATCGATCCAACTGAGATGCGTCCAAGGTGTGTCTGAGGTTGGGATTGATCTCAAGTATTAATTACTGAGATTGATCCAGACATAGGTGATTCGTAGTCCTGCTTCAACTCCATGCACTTCCTTAGCTTCGTCTGAAACTTCACAGATTTCATTGAATGAGAGAGAGAGAGGGATCGATCCTGGTTTGAGATGGGATCGATCTGAGGTGTGTTGGGATCGATTCTGGTAAGTGTTTGGATCGATCTCAGATCGATCCCGATGGTGTGGTGAGATCGATCTCAGAGAAGTAGTGGGATCGATCCTGCAAGTGTTGAGATTGATCCTGCCTTGATGCTAAGGTAGATCCAGTCCAATCCATGCTAAGTGCTTCTCCATTCAATGTTAAGTGCTGCTTTTCTGAAATCTCACAAATCCTTCTCGAAAACTCCTAAAAGTCCTAAAAAATCTCCAAAATGCGTGCATATGCAAATTCTAATGCAAAATTCCTAAAAATCATAAACTTACTAAAATAAACCAAAAATGTGATGTATGCACACTTTTGAGACCTCATAATTGATGCTAATTGATATGTAAAATCCATGAAATTTCAGAGTCATCAACTCCCCCAAACTAAAT
>OVBE01004133.1:0-24808 GCA_900406425.1 Iberis pinnata | reverse complement strand
TTAATGATCGTATCCAGCAAGGGTATTAGAGAGTACTTCCTCACATCCTTAAAAACGTTGTTCATCGACTCCACAACGTTACTTGTGTTGATATTGTATCTATCTTCTGGAAACCAACACCTCGCCCACTTTTCTTTCTCACTACTTTCGTCCACATACTTCGCATCATAAGGAAATCGAATCTTGAAAGCAGAATAAGCAGCATCGAATTCAGGCACTGTATAAATCCGAGCCATTTCCATAAATTTCCATTGAACTACTTCTTTGTTGATATTAGTTGCATGACCTTTCACATTTTGAGACAAATGCCAAATACAATGAGCATGATGAGCCATTGGAAATATATTAGCTATGGCATTGATGAGGCTTACATTTCCGTCACTCATAAAAACCAACTCCGATGAATCTGGCACAACAGTTTTGAACATTTGAAAAAACCAATTCCAACTGTCCTTATTCTCACCATCTAGAACACCAAAGGCTAAAGGATAGTGGTGCCAATTAGGATCCTGGGCCGTTGCAAAAACGAGTACACCACCAAATCCATTGTTAAGAAAAGTATCATCCACGGTTACAACTTTCCTCATCACTTTAAAACCTTCTATGCTAGCTCCAAGTGCGATGAACAAGTACTTGAATCTGTCTAATTCATCCACTTTCACACTTGTTATTGTCCCTTCATTGATCTTTTCTAACATGTATAAATAAGAATACAACATCTAATAACTTTCTTCAGGAGTCCCACGCAAAATGTTGATAGANCTTCTATGCTAGCTCCAAGTGCGATGAACAAGTACTTGAATCTGTCTAATTCATCCACCTTCACACTTGCTATTGTCCCTTCATTGATCTTTTCTAACATGTATAAATAAGAATACAACATCTAATAACTTTCTTCAGGAGTCCCACGCAAAATGTTGATAGATTCATTTTTACCTCTCAAAGCAGTGGAGTATGATATATTGACACCAAGTTTTGTCCACACCAGATCCATGATACTTCTAGGAGGAGGAGTTTCCATTTGTCCTGGATAATCATCACGCATAGAGATGCAACTAGCTGTAGCGTGCCTTTCCTCTTTGAGTTACAATTACTCTGACTTCCACGAGAGCATGTATGCATCTTGTTGTACGTACTAATAGAGAACATTTCAGAGTTTTTAATCTTCACAGCTCGTAGTCCCCATTTACATCCTTCTTTGGGACATTTTAAAACTAATCTCTCTTTATCTGATTTGACCAGCTTAAACCTAAAACTTTTCTTACATGCGCCTCTATCCACCACTTCATGCACTGCCTTTCTACTAATGAACTCTTGCTGTGTTTTCAAACCAAGACCATCTTCCCATTCCTCCATAAACTGAATCGGTTCCACAAGAGGTGGAATATCTACAAGTCTATCACGCATTTATGTGTCTTGCGTATCAGTATCCACATTGCCATAAACATTTTCATCCACATTTACTCCTTCAACGACATTTTATACCATCTCCTCAATCGCCACTATCTCCCCTACGCATTGTTTATCAACTTTGTTGTTGCCACCATATAAAGTTGTGGCTTGCTCTTCATCTATGATTTCATCATCATTCGAATGCAATACCTCATAATTCATACCTACAGAACTTCGTTTGCCCGCTCTTGAAAGTTGCTCTGAAAGTTATGAAATTTTAATGACTTCCGCAAACAAAATGCACATGCGGTTTTATTTATCAGTGGACCATAGATAACCACAAAGGTCCTCATCATCAGAAATCGAGAATTTTTCATCACACCCAACCAATAGTGGAATGTAACTCAACNCTCCTCTATTTCATTTTTCCAAACTAAACAATACGTTTTATCTTCGCATCTGAAGTATATGATGACATTGTTGCTCATTATATCCTGCAAAAACCATTGAATAACATTCATTATGCATAGATAAATCATTGCAACAAAATTAATTCGTATGCAAAAACTATTAAAATTCTGTCAGTATTACTAGTTATACCACAATTATCAGTAATACTAGTTTCTCTAGTTTCCCTATCGTACCAGTCTCAATTTTCAGATCTTCATGCTATACAAATCGAACAATGCAACTATTATCCTACTCAATTGAAGTCATAATGAACTCCAAGACCAAGGTGCGACATCAAAGCTTTGAACTTACCGGTTCTCCAGCTCGTTCAAGAGCTTTATAATCGGGAAAAGCTTACTTACCGATTCTCTGTTTCTAATCGGGAAAAGCACGTAACCGAGGCAAAGCAGAGCCAGAGGAGGTCGAGAAATCAGATTATGAAGCTCTCCCACGTCATCTCTCCGGTGAACCAAATTTGAAGCTGCTCCAATCGAGAAATCGTCGACACAATGCAAACAAACCAAACGCAAAAGAAATCTCAACGCAAAACGCTAATTAATTTCGATTTCATTTATTTCTTTTTCTTTCTGGGGTTATTATTGTAATTTCATATAATTATATGAAATGAGGGATATGTGAAATTGTTAGGGATTTAAGTGATTTAAAATGTTTGGAAAAGGATATTAGAGGAGATGTCTCCTCAAAAAAATCAATTCAAACAGTCTCTATCTTGATTATTCTATCAATAAAAACCATAAACTATCATTCTGACAAAACACTATCACTTCTAATCGTCCCCTACTATATATCTTCATCGATGTCTGGACCTCCTCTATTACTTCCACAAACAATTACAAATATTACCTTTTGCTTATTGATCATTACACTCGTTACAGCTGGATTTATCCTCTTCAACAAAATTCACAAGTGAAATCTACCTTCATCACTTATTGTTTACAATCTAAACCAAAACCCAAGCCCTTAAGGTTGAATTAAAGTACACATAAGGAAGGTTCACTTATCGGCAAAGATCTATACAAATGTAGATCCTGAAACAGCAATGTAAAGTCATTCTAAATCTATGCTACTGACAAGTTAAAGATATATGAAAATATATATTGGAAAGATTATGCATAATGTGATATTATTATTTTAAGAGATTAGTAAGCAACTATATCATGTCTCTCTCTATGCACGGGAAAGTCTTATGTTAAAATATAATTTTAAATATGATATCACAAAATTTATGTTATGAAAAATATATTTTATTTATGACTACAAATATTTATAAACCTATATTTATTATCAAAATAAAAATATATAATATATAATTATATATATTAAAATGAATGAGTACGCAAATTATCCATTTAAATATGCTATTTTCAATATATTATAGTAAATATATATAGAAAAATTCTTAATTATAAATTTTAAATTACTAATAAAAACTAATATATATTTCATTTAAAGCTATATTTTATTTAATTAATAAACTTTTAATGAAAAAGAAATATTTTTATGAAGATTTGTTTGTATATATATGGCGGTAGATTTTTGTTTGGTTACATGGATATATAGTAGGATGGTAGTTAAATTATATTTGGAAATAAAGATATGTAACTTATTGTCTAGACATTTTTATTCTTAATAAAAAGACAACTATGCATTATACTAATAAGATGTAATGTAATATACAACGAGTTAATGCTTTTTCAAAAATATCATTCTTTTTAATATGTAGTACATATGTACCCATTATAAGTGATATAAAATACAAAATGTCAACTATATTTGAATAGGTTCCATATATATAAATATTGATTTTTTCACTTTAATCTCTTGATCACAATCGAACCGATAATTTAAACTTGTACATAAATAATAAGTAGTTATGTTCGATCTTCGGTCTGATAATGAAGAAGCAAATGTGAAAACGATTAGATCATTTTCTCCTTGAATTGGTAGATTATCTACATAAGTTCAAGAGTAATTCCTTCAAATAGGTTTAATATATAAAGTTATGCATACGTAGTATATAAAACATTTGAACGTTATAAAATTTAAAAATGGTAACAATGTTAAACCCAATAAATTTAATATATGAAAATATGCGTATATAATATATTAGACATTGAAACATGATATAACAAATTGTAAACATCAACATTAGGTTTGATAGGTAACAGGATTTTCAACAAAAACAAATATAATTTGCTAAAATGGTACTTTATAACAAAATGTGTATTTAAACGTCTTTCGTTTTGTGAATGGTGAATTTTTTGAATGATGAATATGGATTGATCATGTGAATTGTTTGTGAATGAAGAACGTGAAATGATCAAGTGAATGGTTAATTGTTTGTGTGAATGGTGAATTGTTTGTGTAAATGATAAACGGTTCGTGTGAATGAACAAAAAAAAATACATATTTCATAAATTAAAAAAAAAAAAAGTACATGAAAAAAATACTCAATTTACAAAGATACTCTATAATTATGCCTTGTAGAACTCGGTAGAGTTCCACATTATAGACTATCCAATATATTTTACAATTTTATATTATTAAAATAATATAAAATATACCATAAATAAAATATATACATATCTAATAAGAAGATGTAACCAAAAGTATTATTATATGTAATATAAACATGATACTCTAAAAACAGTTTTTTATAACATATGTAAAGAGATAAACAGATAACATAAAAATAAAATATAAGAACACAAATTTTTAATGTGGTTCACCAAACTGGTTATGTCCACACACAAAAATGATAGCTTTTATTAAGGAAACAGAGTTTTCGGAGTATTTCAGAATAGTTCCATACTACATATTAAGGTTAGTTAAGAAGAGTATAAATAGAGTTTATCCTAATCTCTAAACTCTAAACTCTAAACTAATGAGTTGTGTATACCTTATGCTCAAACAAGATACTAAGTGAGAAAGTTTTCAGTCTATTACATATTCAAGGCATATTTTAACAGAGAACATGTATATATCACTTTACGAGTTTTTTGTGTTTCATATTGCCGACATGCAAATTTTATAAACTCACCTACACCAAGAGCATATTCGTCGCTCAATATTATTGATTTTGGAATCATCCTTAGATACTCCATTCACACACAAAAACAAGGAATATACATAGGTTTTGTATATGTTGTAGTGAATGAGCATTTAGTATTTATAAAGAAAAAAATCCTCTGAATTTCCGACGGATTTATACGTCAAAATTTTTGAATACAATAAGGGTTATTTCCAATAGTTATAAGGAACTAATGGAACAGTGAGACATTTCTGATAGAAATATATGTCATAAATATTATGTCGATTATCCGTCAAAAATTTTATAATAAATTTTATGGATTTGTATTTGTCGAAAATTTTTGGTAGATAACTAACAGCTTTATCGAATATTAAAATTTTCATTCATCCGTCGATAAACTGATTGTTTTTCAACTAGTAAATGATATATTCTGTTTTTAATAGATTATAGCTCTTGTTTCATCTTCATTTTATGTAGATTCACTTGCATTTAGGCACATATAGGTTGAATTTGCATATCATTTCATGTTTCAGGTGTTTAAGGTGAATGAAATCAAAAGACAGATCAATTGGATGCAAAAGAGCCAAAAAAGACTTAATAGGGATCAAAATGACAAGCCTTAAAGATCAAGAAATTTGAAGATAATACAATGAAAATTTCATCATGGCATCTTGAAGAATATTGTAGCCATGCATTCAAGACGCCCCAGGGAATCGCAAGATATGAACCGGCAAAGCTGTGATCCGCTAGATTCGAAGCTCCAAATTTTCAGCCCCAGAGATGCATCTTTTACACCACCTTCCACTACGAATTAGGAGAAGATTTTTTCATCAAAGTTGTAGCCTTTTGAGTCAGCTTTCCAAAGAGCTATTGATTGACACCATAACTTCAAAGGTGAGAGAATTATGGAATCCGATGAACATAGCGGTTTGGTGTACCGGGCAAGCCAAACCGCACGAAACAATTGCTAAAACCAGAGACTGGTACCGGTTTGGAGTACATGTTTGTGCAAAGCGATACAGAGCCAAAAAAGTCAACATTTTCAATTCTTTTTCAAATCTTGACTCGTTTCTAATTGGGTTAGTCGGTACAATCCAAATCATTTATGCAGTGTCTTAGGTTAATCCACTGCCATTTTTAGGAGACTATATAAGCTTTTAAAACCTAATTTTAGAGGATCATCTTATCTTTTAAAAACTTTGATTTTTCTTAAGAACTCTTTGTAATCCTTTTGAATCTTATGCTTATTTGAGTTTGATTTCTTGTTGATTTCTTTTAATCTTATCAAAACTTCTTCTAATCATGATTCAACACATCTCTATCCTTACATTTTTGTGTTTTCTCAATGATTAGTGAGTAGTCTCTTTTGAGAAAATGGGTTAGGTAGATTAGGATGATTAGGAGATGGAATGTGATGTTTAGGACTTAAATAGTTTATATCTTCACTCGGCCAAATATTGTTTGCTAAATGAGACCTAGCCAAGAGATTGTGTTAGTTAGTTTAGTGGTTTAAGATGGATTAGAACTTAATGCTTCATAATTGTATGATTATCCAAGAGATTGTTTTAATTGCATGATTAGGAAAATGATTAGTGCCATGAGAGTGGATTAGTCTAATTAGGGGAATCCTAGGCCAAAGATTAGTATTGAGTGATAGTACCGGACATCATAGGAAGTCGATCAATCACCCAAATCAATAACCTTTCCCCATTTGCTTATCCTTTTATTGTTGATTTCAAGTTTAATCTTTTGTTGACTTTTTTAATCTTGTTGACTTTTGAATTGTTGACTTTTGTTTACTTTTAGAATTTTGCATGATTAAGAGTTCTAAAACCAATCAATCTTAATGGCTTAGACTAAATATGATTATAATAAGACTAGTGTGTTGATATTTCTTGAATTGGATTGACATCTTAAATGCTACAATGACATGAGTAGGTTTAAGATATTTGCTTAGACGTAGAATTGGAAAAATCTTGTTTATAAGTAAACTTATGTAGAAAATTTTGATAGTCTATGGGACTTCGGTTAATTCGGGTCGGTTTGGGTCAGAAGTTCGATTTGTCGGTTATTTCATAAATCCAAATCTATTCTGAATCTGAACCGAGTTTAAAAATCGGTTCGGTTAGCAGGTATTTTTGGTTTTTGACTTTTTCTGATAAAAACAGAAATAAGTTAGGAAACCGAAAAAACCGATAATTTTGGTTATGTTTTGGTTTATTTTCTGAAATAACCGAAATTGATGGTTATCTCGGTTTCCAATAACCGAAATATCTGATGTCCGAGACCAAAACTTTTTTATATACATCTTACCATAATGAACTTGTTAAAATATGAAAGAAAAGAAACACTCAATTCTATGATGTTTGATGTCTACGAAACAATGCACAACTCGATTCACATTATATTCATACAAGTTCTTATTCAAAGTACTTAAAACTTAAAGAAAGTTTAAACTTAAAACATAAAGAGTTACAGGAACTCCAAACTAGTCAAGCAATTTCTTCCCCAACCTGAACACAACTTGAAACACAAGACAACATACTCATAATTACAGTGTACAAGCACAACAATCAACTATGAAGACATCAGAGATCAGCCCTATAATCAAGAAAAATATAAAACTTACATTGATGTGCAGATTTCAGACTTTCAGTTCATCATCATCCTTTATTCATCAATCCAGGAGCTACACAAACAAGAAAGAGTTAAATTGTTAAACACTTAAAAAGTTAAATCGTAAAAGCATAAAACTAAGTAAAATTGATTAGTTTATGAACCTATAGAGTCATGAAATTCAAGTTCTTCATTCATTTGGAGCAGGTTTGCATGTTTTTCACATTGAATAGATGTCCTCAATCATTGTTGTAAACAAATCAAAGCCTTAATCATGAAAGGAGTTAGACAGCTTCTGTAAGGATCTAATACACGACCACATTTGCTGAAAGCCGACTCTGAAGCAACAGAGGACTAAGATAGGGTATTTAATACTATTGTGCTTCCACCAGCCTAAGATATCAAAATCTAATCCTATATTTTTGGATCTTGAAATTGTTTTTTCTAGCAAGTAAATGTCAAGTTCAGTACTTGACTCTTCATTTGCAAACTCATCCTTCATCTCTGCATACAAAGATTCAAGCCTTTCATACCCATCATCATTTGATAAATCAAATAGCATGTTGGTATCTTGCTATGACTTTGCAATATCACTTAAGTTGTCTCCACTACTTGAGGATCTTGTACTGCCAAGTCTTGTAGCATACTCCTCAAAAATATTTCTCATTACAATTGTAATATAAGTCTTCAAATGTTCACTATCCATATTGTCTTTCCCATATAGCTTGTCAAAACACAGAGAAACAAATTGTATCTTGTTTCTCGGATCCAAAACACTTGCAATTATAATAAGTGGATTCATATTCAATAGTCCATCCCAATACTTCTCAAACTTTTTCCACATTTTTTTCTTATGCACTTAGTTCAGAATCTTCATTACATGACAGAGAGATTAAATTCCTCTCAATTGTTACAATATCATTGTAACAAAGGGAAGAGGTTACTGACTTAGAAGCTAAAAAAGCTAAAGTACAATTGAAGAATATTTTCATAAACTTCATAAACCTTTGGACTGAATCCCAATCAGAAGATGTTGGTGGACCTACACGTTTCTCACTTTCATCATCCTTTTCCATGAAGTATTCATGGTACAACTTATCCTCAGCCGTCACTTTCTCAAATCCTAGCCTTAATTTCAGGGCATCTGTCAACATAAGATATGTTGAATTCCATCTTGTTGCACAATCCATAGACAAGCTGCCCCTTGTAACTCTGTTTGACAACAAACTCATATGAAATGAGTGTAATCTTGGACAAGATGATCTAACATATTTCACTGCATTTATAATAGCAATGATGCTACTATTCACAGAACGTAAACCATCTCTGACTATTAGGTTTAGGATGTGAGCACAACATCGCATATGCAAGTTTTCCCCATCCCTAACTAAGGCAAAAGGACTTTTCAATCTTAATTTATTTGAGAACAACTCCAAAGCTTTGTCATTCCCTTTGACATTGTCAACTGTAACTATGAAAAATCTCTTAATTCTCCACTCATCTAAGCATTGGCTTAAATTCTTTGCAATTGTCTCTCCTTTATGATCTAAGAAAGGCTTAAAGCTAATTATCATCTTCTGCATCACCCAATTTGTATCAATCCAGTGAGCTGTTACAACCATGTAACTACGAGATGTTGTTGGGAATACCCAAATATCTATTGTCAAACTAACTCTCTTCTTAGCACACCCAAATATGCTCTTCAGCTTCTGTTCTCTTCCATAAACATTGCAAATATGTATGTTGTTGTTGTCTTCCTACAGTGGACAATGTAAAGAGGAAATAGATTGTGGAAAAATCACCTAAACCCCTCTGACTCTACGAATGAGAAAAAAACTCATTCAATATAATCATTTCATTCACATATCTCTTAAATAGATGTTTTTCATACTTCACTGTGGTCACTGCACCAGTAGTATCACTTGCTAGAACCTTCTGAGAGCCAGAATCTACAAATGCTTCGTATAACTTGCATCTTTGGATGTGATTCGAATTTGCTCTTGAATTTTTGTTGTCATAACCAAGTTCTACACCACAATACTTGTAGGTACATATTGCATTATTGTTTTCTTTATGTGTGAAGTGTTACCAAACCTCAGCTCTATGTTCAGTCTTCTTCTTAGACTTGGGTGGCATTTTAGAACTGGAGTGGTCTGTAGCTGCCCTTTTACCAGTGACTGAAGGCTCTCTATTTACCTCCTCCTTTATGTCATCATTGTTGATATTGTAGTCTGAATAAGTAGACATTTTAACTGCTAACGAACCTGTTATCAAACCCCTATCTTTATTGTTATTGACTTATTATATATTAAGTTATTATGAACTATGGTATGGGAATACCACCTTGATTTTGAATTGTGATGATCACAATTCACAAAATTTACATCAGTTTTTAAACTTACATCTTTAACATTTTTTTATTTTTTACACTAACATTTTCTAAAATACATGCATCTATTACAATCAGAATTCACAATTACATCTACTTGCATCTACTACAATCAAAATTCACAATTGCATCTACTACAATCACAATTCACAATTTCATCCTAAATTAGTTTCTTGGATCTACAGTTGCATCTACTACAATCACAATTCACAACAACCTATTACGATCAATCATTCACAATTGAATCAAGTACAATCACATATTCACAATCTCCTAAGTTGTCTAACCATATACCACCACTGCATCTAATACATGCACAAATAACAACAACCTAACTACCTAACATTTCTAAAGATCACAATCGAATTTAGGAACTTACATGACTTTTGTCTGGATTCGATTTGGGGATTTCTGATTTTGTCAGCCAATGTCGAAATTAGCTTCCTACAATCACATATACATGAAAATTGTTGTCATTATATACGAATTAAACAATAATCATAACTTAATTCATCAACTGATTCAACCATATTGAAACCCTAATGTCATAAACTGAAATTATAACCGATTAAATAGCTTGAAGGAGTGAAGAAATAACCTGGAGAAAGCCGAAAGTGTGAAGAGTCGCCTTATCTACGTCGAAGTCTCGCCTGAGATACGATTCCACAATTGTCGAATCGCCTTTCTCAGCCGCACAATTTTTCTTAGGGCTAAGTTAAAATGAAATTCGATAAAAGAAAAGTGCTTATATACTATGGTTTGAACTCGGTTAACCGAACCAAAATCACCGATAACCGAACCAAAATCACCAATTGCAAATTAAAAACAATTCCGATTCTTATTAACTGTGATTCTGAAATCATTCCAAAAACCAAAAACACAGTTCGGGTTAGTTAGAAAATTTTGGTTCGGAAATAAAATCTTAGCCCTAGTATTTACTATGTTTATTTATAATGTTTAAGGAGTTCACATTAAGATAACTCTTGGTTTAAACGCTGAACATTAAATAAAAGCATGAGCATAAAAAAAAAAAGAACACATAAATTAAGGTAACTCACCATGAATGTGAGAACTACATCCAAATATTACCATTGTGGAGTTCACTATAATCAAATTCAAAGTTATTTTTTCCGATAAATAAAGGGAACATAGTATAGCAAACATGCTAGTTTCTATTAACATTTCCCTGATCGTTGGGGCGAATAATAGATTCGAGAGATTAGGCTTCACAACTCAAATATCTCGTTCATGTTTTGTTTTAGGTGTTGGTATACATTGACCAAATTTTAGTGTAAGATTTCTTTTCTTTTTTATGCTATCAACTACTAAAAAAACCGCAATAATAACTAAACACTTGCAATCTATCATAAACTTAAACACATAAAGCTTAAAAACCGCATCAAAACTTCTCTTGTTAAAGTCGAAGCAAGCACGTCAGTATATATTTTTTGTCAAACCAAATAATTTATTACCATAGAGTTATTATCCATTAAAAGAGTACATAATTACAAATAACAAAGCAAAATCTGCTAACACAAATGTTGTAGGAAAGTTAAAAATGATAATAAAAGGAAGATATATAGAATCGAGATAACAAAGCGAATCATCATGATAGAATCTTCGGTACTCATCAATTTAATCCTCGAGCATAGAGATAAAATGTTGTTTTTTTAGCAATCGGAGAGGCATGGCTTTCCATAGACTCAAATACCTCTGCATAAACTTTGGAAAGAGAGATGCCAAAAAAACAATTGAGATGCACAAGTCGTCCTACATCAACAATAAAGTAGAAACTATTGCTAATTCATGGGGCGAAGCCCTTAACGTTAAAACAAACTAGAACAAATCTAGTAGAAACCTCAATACAAGGTGATTTCAGGAAACAAAAGAAGTAACCCAACAACAAAATTCCAAAGAACCAGAGACTGCATGTAGCAGTAAAAGTCCGCATAATAGCGGTAATAAACTTAGACACCATGTCTAAGACTATCTTGAGATACAACCAATAAGACCAATAAGTTAAACAAAATTGCACATAGCAGTAAGGTTGTTTAGCAGCATAATCACCAATCCAATTAAATCTTTCACAACCGGCCCTCTTGGAAAATAGATTTAATCTTATGCTATTCAATTCATACTCAAGAGTATTCTGAATAATCAAAACATGACACCGCAAGTTTTGATTAATTTGAAATCTATTGAACCTAGAGATTAGCACACAGTGGACATAAAAGTATTGGGCACATACCTTCGCAACAAAAGAAGGTGAGATATCATCGGAGAAACTCCAAGACCAACTGACCCAAAGAAGCTCTAACGTTCTACCAAAACCTGATCGCAACAGGTAAAAGGGACAAAGTGCACATCTAAAATTGAGTAGAATCCTGATATTCTCTAGTAGGAAAACCAGACTGTGAAGTAGATAGATCGAGAAGGAATTGTTGTTCTCCCTAACAAAAAACAACAGTTTGTAGAGATTAAAGACCGCCATACCGAACCGCTCTAGACTGTGGAAACTGACGTGCTAGAGAAGACAACCACAAGATTCCATATCTTGTAAGGAGAGTAAAGCTTGAGCGATTTTTCCGAAGAGGGATACTAAATGAATCTCAGACCCAACTTGAGAGATGACCAGAATTAGAAGAGCAAGGCTTGAAGATAAAACCAGCATATCTCGCAACAATGAACGAAGCAAGCAGAGCAGGAGAGAGAGCGTCATACCGTACGCTTCAATCTCGTCGAACCTGAGACCTCATCGAAGACATCTTCCAAACAGCACCACAAAGTAACTGAGGCTTTGAAAACCTTGAATATAACAAAAGATGAAAAAGCTGAAAGAGAAGCAAAAGGTTGAACGATGCTGAGTTTTAGGATCGATTAAACTTGTTTTTAAGATTGAGACTAAGGTTGATGTCTTATGTTCTTCAACCTAATCAAAAGAAAACTCAAAAGCAATTTTTTGACCCAAACTTCGATTAATCAAAAGAAAACTCAAAAGCAATTTTTGACCCAATCTCTGGGGAGAGAACAAAACTCTCATCCTTGCACTATAAAACCATATTTATATCCCTTACACAATGAATTTATTGATCTAATTTTTCCTTGTATGATCAAGATCACAAAAGAGATAAAGAATATACAAGCTCATATATTTGATGCGAAGGCTCCTGATTCTTCCTAGTGCAATTTCTTGGTCACTTGAATCTCCCTTGATCTCTCTGATCTTGCTCTGAATCTCTATGCTATGTTCTTCTCTTTGATTGTGCGATGATCTATATTCTCCAAGTTTGTTATACCTATAATAGACACTTTAACTGAATAAGAGAAATGGGACTCGAGCTCAAAGTACCCAAACATGTTCCAGCTAATGAAATGGGCTTTAAAGCTCATTTTTCTTAGGCAACACTTAGACCCACAAACTTCACATTTTCCTTAGACAAACATGGTTACGCCGAACCCTAATTTATTCATGCCTCTCTGCGATTTTCATGGTTATTTCACCAGATCCTTCTCTTCTAGCTATAAATCCACCACACTTTGATCACTTTAGTTTCTTCCTTCGTTGTTAACTCCAGAACTATGCATATAACCTATAGAACCGACTGAAAGTGATGATTTGCTACTTCAACCTTTCAGCTTCCTTCTAATTTTGACACATATCCAGGTAAATGAGCTTTACCTCCTACTTTAAACTGAATTACCTAATGATTTCCTGTTTATGGATGAGTATTTACCTAACCCTTTTGATCGTTTGCTTTGCATATGTCTCTAGAGCATCAACCGAAGAGAGAAACTGGATTGATACCTAGAAGATCAACCCAGAATGTATAACTTTACAATCTTCTACCTTGTTTTTCTTCCACCTCTTACTTGATACATATGTAAAACCTTGTACTGACACAAACTTGGTTCCTGACAACACTTGTTTTTCAGATGCTTTACTTAGAACTGAATATCTTCCACTCCAGAACCACCTATTGCTCACAGGTAACTCCAATCTCCAATATTTGTGAATATAATGTGTATTGAACCCAAAACATTAAACTGAACTTGTTTATTGTTTTTGTTGAATGCGAGGTGGAGGTTCAATAACTTAGAGTGATCTGGAGTCGAGCATGTGCTTATGTGAGACCAACCAGCTCCCTGAAGAGCTCAATCTTTGGCCCAGGTAATGCCTTAGTTAAGAAATCTGAAGGCTTTTTACTTGTATGAATCTTGAGTAGTGTCACATCCCCTTGAGCTGCAATATCTCTTATGGAATGATACTTAGTAACAATATGTTTAGTTCTCTTGTGGAAAACTGCATTTTTAGCTAGAGCCAATGCACTTTGTGAATCATAATGAAATTAAAACTGTGTTAGTTTGGTAGGCTAATTCATTGCAAATTCCCTTTAACCAAATGGCCTCTTTCACAGCTGAAGTCAGTGCCATGTACTCGGCTTCAGTTTTTAATAATGCTACTACTGTCTGTAAATTTGATTTCCAACAAACTGTATTTCCCAAAAATTTATAGACGAAACCAGTCATTGACCTTCTTCTGTCAAGGTCAGTGGCATAATTATAGTCACAAACCCCTTCAATGCTAAAACTTGAATTCTTCTAAAAAGTTAGGTTGGCCTTGAAAGCACATCTTAAGACTTATTTGACAGTTTTCAATGATCTCTATTAGGTTTAGACATAAACCTACTAATTAATCCAACTACATATCTCAAATATGGTCTTGTTCCAATCATGACATACATGATACTTCCAACATCACTAACATATGGAATCCTTTCTATATGTTGTGTTTCTATTACAACTTCCTCTTTGGATAGGCTCCTTAATTTGAAATGAGAAGCAATAGGTGTATCACTATATTTTGAATCCAGCATATTAAAGCACTTAAGTACCTTCTGTAGATATTTATCTTGAGACAAAATCAATGTTCCTTTTTCACTGTTCCTTTTTATATCCATTCTAAGTATTCTTGAAGCTTTTTCTAAATCTTTCACTTCAAATTCCCTATGTAGTATGCTTAGCTTCTGAAAAACTCAATTTGTGTGTTTTTCCTAAAACACATGATTCACAAAACTTGACTTATCTTGCTTCATTCTTTGGTATATATCCTTCCTTAATCAATACTTGAAAAAAATATTGCTAATATGGCCCAGCCTTGAATGCTAGATTCTTGCCATTTCTTCACTTGAATTAACCAAATTAGCTTCATCCTTTGTGATTATTCCTTGTAAATGGTACAATCATGATATTTTCCTGATATTATCACAAAATCTTCACATTCATACTTACATCCAGCTTTCTCCAACATTCCATATGAAATAAGATTTTTACTCATATTTGGCATGTACCTAACTTGAGTGAGAATTTCTTCACCTCCCTCATTGTTAATGATTCCGAATTTTCCAAAGCCTTTCACATCACTGAATGCATTATTTGCCATGAGTACTTTACATTCATCATTTTCTTCATGGTCAAATAATAGTCTCTTGTTTACTGTGATATGAAATGTACAGTCTGAATCCAAAACTCATTCATCTTTAAAATGATGAGTACTTGTTGTAAGTACAAATGGTTGCTTCAACTCTACGACAGTGTTTGCTGATGACTCTGAATCTTTCTTTTTTCCTTTTTCTGGGCATTCACGTTTCTAGTATCCCTCTTTTCCAAAAATGAAGTAGCATGTCTTGTTCTTATTTTCTGTTTGCCTTTTCCCTTCTCTTTGTTGTGTGCCTTGCCTTTTCTTTTGTTCTTAGCCCTTGACTTTTCTTTCTTATTTTTTTATGTTCCTATGTACAAGCTTTCTGAGGGTCCCTTTCCTTTTTCCAGCTAAGCCTTTATGCTTAAGCTTTGCCTCTTTGGAGTAGGCTTCTATGACTACTTCACTTGGTGATAGTTTGTTTGCTTACTCCATATTGTAATGTGGTGGCAAGCTGGACAGTAGTTGTATGGCTTGATCCTCATCTGAAATGGTGGCCTTAAGACTAGCTAGATCTGCAATTAGCTTGAGAAAAAAATCAACATTTTCTTCTATAGACTTATCTTCCTCCATCTTTTAGTATGAGAATTTCTTCTTCAAATAAATTCGATTAGGAAGTGACTTAGTTTGATAATCTTTCTCAAGAGCATTCCACATCCTTAAGGATGTGGTTTCATGCATGATCTTTCTCGGCATAAGATCACTTAAGCATATAGTTAAAAAAACATCTAACTCTTGGATCTTTCTTTGCCCATTTAGGATCTTTAGTGAATGTTGTAGTCTGAGGAGTAGCTTATCCATATTTGTATGTATCCTTAGGCTCTGGTTGATCTTCCTTTAGAACAGATAGTATGCCTTGTATTTCCAAATGTCCAAGCATCTTAAATTTTCATAAACCGAAGTCTCATTTGCCATCAAAATTTTAAATATCAAACCTATCTTGTGTAGGTTCCACGTTACTTTGATTTCTTCTTTATGATTTCAGGTACAGTATTTGATGCTGCAAAACACCAATATAAATGGAAATCAAGATCAAGAAAACTAAGACCGATTTAAAGATTGAAAGAGGAGAGAAATGGAAGTTATAGCATGGATTTGTGCAAGACGAAAAACATTAATCTTGCTGGAAATCCTAAACACTGATTTTGCAAAGATTAGTTTCCTGAATTTCTTTCTAGTCTTCTTCATGCCTTTCACAACAGCTTCCTAGTTGTGCTCTGATACCACTTGTTGAGTTTTAGGATCGAGTAAACTTGTTGTTTAGATTGAGACTTAGGTTGATTTTTTATGTTCTTGAACCTAATCAAAAGAAAAATCAAAAGCAATTGTTGACCCATAGTTCGATTAATCTACATCTCTGGGGATAAAACAAAACTATCATGATTGCACTATAAGACCATATTTGAATCATGTATACAATGAATTGATTGATCTACTCTTTCCTTGTAGGATCAAGATCACAAAAGGGATAAAGAATATACAAGCTCACATGTTTGATGCCAAGGCTCCTGATTCTTCCTGGTTCAATTTCTTTGTTACTTGAGTCTCCTTCGATCTCTCTGATCTTGCTCTGAATCTTTATGCTCTATTCTTCTCTTTGATTGTGCGAAGATCTATATTATCCAACTCGGTTATACTTATAACAGACACTTTAACTGAAGAACGGAAATGGGCCTCGAGCTCAAAGTACCCAAACATGTTCCAGCTAATGAAATGAGCTTTAAATCCCTATAATCTTAGCAACACTTAGACCCACAAACGAGACCGACGAGAAAGAGTAAGAAATTAGAGAGACGAAGTCGACGCGGGCGAACCATGGTTCCGCCAGTGTCAGGAAATAAATCGAAAACTGAACCTCGAAATGGTGTGAGAAAGCGGCGCTAGGGCGAACAAAAATTGCTGAACTCAATATATATATATATTCACGTGTAAGAAAATTATCTAACGGTTATTAGCTTCTAAAAAAACATAATATGTCAACTGTAAGCATGTCAAAATCAAACGAAGCTTTGTATTTTTAACCTGGTAAGAAATTGAAATGTTTAATCACAGTATAGTATGATTTACCAATCGTTTTTTTTTTCTTTTCTTGGTCAACTGAGGTTTGTAGCCTTTTTATTCTCATCGTATTAAGGGAACAACGAATTGAAATTTCGTGTTTGAAGATTATGTGTATAGAAGATAACGCCACTTACAACGACTTTACCAAGTACATCATTTTTGTCAAAAAAAAAAAAGAGCTATTTAATGCATATACCCAAAAGAAATTCTGCATACACACATGTTGTAAGTGGACTAGGAGCTTTTGACGTAAGAAAAAGTTAAATTCAACTTTCTTTTAATGGAGAAAAATAAATGAATAATGATGACAATCAAATTGTCGGATATAGAGACCAATAAGAGGAATCGAATTAATTAACTTTCTAATCACGGGATTAAATCACTTAACCCAACGTCCTAGTTGGTATTTAATTTTACTTATTTCGATGCTACATATTGTCATATCTTGATCACGTGTCGCTACCAATCCAGACGTTTTTAAACCTGAACAAAGTTACTTTAAGTACTCTGACTTTGTTAAATAATTCAATGTATTTTACAATTTGCTTGGAGATTGGTTAATTGTAGTTCAAGAAATTAGTGAACTTTATCACATCACGAAGAGAAGAATGAGGAACAAGATCCGGTTTTTAGGGTTTGAGTTCTAAACACTTTGCTTCTTACTTCGAACTTACCACTACAAAGCCAACTTCCCAACTTCATAGGTGTAAAGTCAATTTTTCCAATACTCGGAAATACTATTATTATATGCTTAAAGCATACCTTTTTCTTTTAGTTGCCTAGTGAAATTTATTACTCAACAAAATATAAATATAGCAAATAGTTTTTGGATAATGATATTTCCAAAAAGATGTGGACTTAGGTATGAGTTNAAATATGTGGAAGTAATTGAAAGTTTGGTAGAACACACAAATATAATCAGTTTAAGACTAAACAATTATTAAGCACACAAGTCATTTATTTATTTAACTTGTTTAATAAGTTATTTCACTACAATAACCTTATTAGCTTAACAACTACCCAAAACTCCAAACTGTTCTTTCTCACACGATCTAAAACCTCTCGAACAGAAACTCAACTCTCACCAATAACCCTAAAAACTTGCGGCTCCAAAAGTGTTAATCTTTTCTTCCACTATTGAGCCTTTAAATAACTTTGACAACATTTCCAAAACTTCATAAGTTCATTTTTCCTTTAAACTCGCAACTTCCTTTTTCTTTGACAGCACCTCAGTTTTCCTTTTCTTGTTTAGACCGCCTTAATCTCGACCGCATCTTTCTTAACCGTCTTTGCTTCATTCTTGACCGGTTCATATCTTCATGTTCCTTTCAATCTCTCCCTTTTTTATTCAGTTTGATAATCAAGCATCTCTTCAGGTATCATGTTATACTCATAAAGCAAACACAAACAAAACAACCAAGCTACACACACATATATTAAATGCCATAAATTGTTATGTTAATGCCAAAATATCCAGACAACCCATGTTCAAAATATTACAACCATTCAGGCTGACCAAAATAAAAGGTTTGTCCGACACTCAACAAAAACTGAAATGCAAACACAACAAACATATTCATATTAATTCAGACTTTAAAAATCTACTTCATCCTCAGCTTGTGGTACTTGATCAGCCTCCTCCTGTTCTCCCCCTGCTTGGTAGCATAACTGAATCAAAAATATCCAATATGAACAAGAAGAAATGGCAAACAAGACACAACGACTTACCTGCAAGGGCCTGTTGCAAGAGGCGTATAGCATCGAGTATTGCTTTGCGCAAAGGCTCCCCCTGAGTATGTGGTGTGCTGAGACGAGGATCCATTTTGAAGATAGGCACAATGACCAACACTTCCCCAGGAGTAAGAGACACAGGTCGTTGACAAGACAGAACCCGATACACCAGAGACAGAAATGGAATATAGTACTTGCTGGCAGGTTCATAACCACGATGCAGAATCAGAGAGAAAGCCAGTCGGCCAAAATTGATAGGAAGCTTCTGATATAATCGATAGAGCAAACGTGCACGAGTACGACAAATGTAAGTCGCATTCTTGGTAGGCAACCAATTGTGACAACAGATTTTATACAATGCAGACTTGTCAGGTGCAAAATGGGTGATACATCTCGTCGCACCCGTACACGCACTCGTGGTGCCCTTTCCTCTGCTCAACCAATCATAGATTTGACTCGGTTCTTCTCAGTCCAAGCACAGGACAGGTTTGATATTTTTGCTACTATTACACTTTTTGAAGAACGCATGGTGGATTTGACGGTGCTTCCTCCGGTGATTGAACCTCTGCTTCGTGCACTTGGTTGTATGAGTACTCTTGCTGGTCTCCCTAGGTATGTCCGGTCATTGGTTTTTGAATTTTGGGCCCACCAGAAGTAGTGACGCGCCTCTTGGGTCGAGTGACAGACACATATGGATTCCTTGCATGCACAGGAGATGGCACAGACGGCGGAATTTCAAGTGCAACAGGGACAGATTCTGACGGAGTATGGAACGCAGGCACCAAAGATACCGGAGGAGAAGTCACTGGAACAGGAGTTTGCTCAGCATAGAGAACCAAAGGCAAAGAACGAAAATCAACAGTTGGGGCTGGTGATGTGACAGGCGCAGAGGGATCAAGAGGCCCTGGGGACTGAACTGACTGTCGTGAAGGTGAATCAGAGACCGACATTGCAGAGGAGTGAGCAACCAACCTTGAAATTCCTGAGATTAATCTGTTCATTACGCCAAATGACTTGAGGAACTTAAGGCCAAAAAGCTAGGTTTTGTAGGGACTTGGAAAGTCGCGACTGTTCAAGTCATGAGACAACCCTAGAACCGAAGGGTTATCTTCGCGCCTTTAGGTGAGTAAAACCAAAATGGGCCAGATGGGCCAGTATTTGTGTCCACATAAAATTTTGCATAGGCCCAGACATAGACCACAAACCCTCTTTTTGAACCAACTCGCCATGAGAAATTTTTTTTTTTTTAAAGGGACATGTTTCTCCTGTGAGCTACACATTTTTAAAACACACAGAGATATTAGGCAGACACATAATATATCAAGAAATAGAGAGATTATAAGGATAAATAGAAACTTTAGAGCAATAAGTGTTGTGCACGACATCTACCAAACCACCAGAAAATAGGTGGTGCACATGAGACAGACCAGGAGACACAACATTGGATACGAGATGAGTTTCTAACAGAGGCAAGTCTTTCACATTGGCATGCCTTAATCAAAACAATATACTCGTTTTCAACCTTCTGAGATTACACAAGGCAGCTGGAAAATCCTTTGGGTAAGCACATGCTGGAGCATTATCTTGTGACTTGACAAGTGCTCAAAATGAATGAATATTGACAGATCCTCAACATTGCTGTTGTTTTTCACCTTTTTATTATTATTATTAGGTGTAAGCATATAAGTGTGATACCCTCAGCTCTTTGACCTCCTTGTGATAATCTCAACTGTACGAGTGATCATATATGACGGCATGACAGGCAGCTCTTTTCCTCTGTTCATCAAGTTAGTTAGTGACAAACTTTTATCATATTGTGACTCCCAATCATACCTCAGTGGTGCAGTGCGGAAGTTTTTTAAAGTTCACAGACCCCAATGGTTTGGTAAAGATGTCAGCTAGTTGAAATTTTGTGCTCACATGTTCTATCATTACTACTTTTTCTTCAACTAGTTCTCTTATAAAATGGTGCCTTATATCAATGTGCTTTGTTCGTGAATGCTGCACATGATTTTTTGAAATATTAATGGCACTTTGATTGTCACAGCGAATCAGCATGGAGCCTGTGGCATATCCATAGTCAATGCTCATCTGTTTCATCCACAATAATTGGGTACAACAGCTCCCTAAGGCAATATACTCAGCCTCGTCATTGGACAATGACACACGGTTCTGTTTGCGACTTAACCAAGCAATTAAGTTGTTACCCAGAAAGAAACCTCCACTACTGGTACTCCTTCTATCATCTAGACTCCCTGCCCAATCAGCATCACAATATCCTGCAAGATTTGGATTGTTGTCTTTAGTGTAGTATAATCCGAGATTTAAAGTTCACTTGACATATTTCACAATCCTCTTTAGTGCCTTAAGATGAGACATCTTTGGCTGAGCTTGGTATCTGGCACACACCCCCACACTAAGACTGATATCAGGTCTGCTTGCTGTGAGATACAATAGACTTCCATAATACCACGATATAACTTTTGGTCTACATCTTCACCATTTTCATCTTTTGATAGCTTGCACGTAGTGCTCATTGGAGTTCTGGCTACCTTGCATGTGTCCAATCCAAAGCGTGACACCAAGTTCTTAGCATATGTGCTTTGTGAAATAAATACGCCATCATCTTTCTGTTGAACCTGCAATCCAAGAAAATACGTTAGTTCACCACACATACTCATTTCGAATTCTTGTTTCATACACTGGACAACATTAAGCACAAGTGATGAGTTAGTGGACCCGAAAACTATGTCATCAACATAGATTTGAACTACCAAAATATCACCATCTTTTGAATAATGAAACAGGTTTTTATCCACACTTCCTCTGATATATCCTTGCTCTAACAAGAAGATTGTTAGCCTTTTATACCAGGCCCTAGGTGCCTGTTTGAGTCCATACAGTGCTTTCTTCAGTTTGTACACATAATCAGGTTTTTTTATCATCTTCAAAACCCTTAGGTTGTTCCACAAACACTTCTTCTTGTAAGATCTCATTTAAGAATACACAGATACGTCCATTTGATGCAACTTAAACCCCATCACACATGCCATCCCAATGAGAAATCGAATTGATTCAAGTCGTGCTACAGGTGCGAAGGTTTCATCAAATTCAATTCCTTCAATTTGGGAGTACCCTTGAGCTACCAGCCTTGCCTTGTTGCGAACAACATGACCAGTTTCATCTATCTTGTTCTTGAATATCCATTTGGTACCTACCATATTCACATTCTCAGGTCTTGAAACCAAGATCCATACATCACTTCTTGTAAACTGCTCCAGTTCTTCTTGCATTGACACTATCCAGTATTCGTCTTGTAATGCTTCTACATGGGTCTTCGGCTCTATTGATTATACGAAACACGAGTACCCCACCATTTCTCTAAAGTTGATTTGCTTCTTTCTGGTTACTCTCCCATCAGTTACATTACCAGTTACATCCTTTTCATAATGATTATGATGCACACTAGGATTGATTATTTCATGTGGTTTCTCAGAATTCACCATGTTCTCATTATCTTCAGCACCATCTAATGACTGTGGTTGTTGTTCAACTGGAAGTTCCAGTCTTGTGATCCCTTCAGAGATGTGTTGTAGATCATCAAACACAACATTCATTGTTTCCATTACCGTTCTGGTTCGCTTGTTAAACACTCGGTAAGTTGTACTGACAACAGAGTATCCCAGAAAGATTCCTTCGTCACTTTTGGCATTAAATTTTCCCAATTGATCCTTGTCATTGAGAATGTAGCAGATACATCCAAAGACATGAAAGTAGTTCACACTAGGAGGTTTTCCTTTCCACAATTCATACGAAGTGGTGGATGTACATTTTCTAACATATACCCTGTTGATAATGTAACATGATGTGCTCACAGCTTCTGTCCAGAAGTGTTTTGCTACCTGGTTTGCATGTAACATGGCGCGTGCCATTTCTTGTAGAGTCTTATTCTTTCTCTCTACTACTCCATTTTGCCGAGGTGTCCTAGGCGCAGACATATNTAGGCGCAGACATACGATGCATTATCCCCTGATCAGCACAAAATTTCTCAAACGTCTCATTTAGAAATTCACCTCCTCTATCACTCCAGATGCTTTTGATAGGACCCTTTTCATTCTTAAGCTGGAATGCTAATATCTGAAAGCTCTCAATTGTTTCGGATTTTTCTCTTAGGAATCTTACCCATGTGTATCTGGTGTAATCATCTACCAATACAAAGATATACCGTTTTCCAGCTATGCTTTCAACTTGGATAGGTCCCATTAAATCCATATGGACCAAGTCAAGAGGACATTTGGTGGTTATCTCAACCACCTTGGGATGATGAACCTTGATCCTGTTGCCTTTTGAGCATGGTCCACAGACAAAGTTATCATCATTTTTTAACTTCGGTAATCCTCTAACCAATTCATGATTTGCTAGTTTGAGTAACATTTTGACGTTCACATGACCTAACTTTTGATGCCACATATCAAGTTGACTAGGAGCTTCAACTATAAGACATTGTTCATTTGGTTTCCACATGTAGCAGTTACTACCAGTCCCGATTCCTTGGAGTTTCACATCTCCTATGTTGTGAACAGCATGGCATTGTTTCTTTGTGAAGGTCACAACCAGACGTTCATCACATAACTGACTAATGCTAATGAGATTTCCAGTTAATCCTTCAACTAGAAACACATCTTGCAACTTTGGATTGTTGTTGCCTGTAGTGTCACATTTTCCACAGATTTTTCCTTTAGCTCCTCCACCGAATGTGACATTTCCAACATTTGCGGATTCTACATCTTTTAGAGATTCAGTTCATCCTGTCATGTGTCTTGAACACCCACTGTCAAAATACCAGGCACTACCTTGTGATCCAGTGGCACTTACTTCAGAAGCTAGTGCTGAGTAACAGTATAAGAATTCTTTTCTTACCCAAACATGATTCCTATACTTTTTATCTACATAATAGGCTTTTTCATGTAGAACTTGAAAAATCCTTTCATGCCACCACTCACATTCAAGCTTACGATGTCCCCATTCCTTACAGTAGCTACACTTAGACCAACCACGATTGTATTTTTTCTGTGCAACTCTGGAATCATGTGTCATTTTCTTGTGTTGTGACACAACAGGTTTTTTGCTCTGATTGTCTAAGACAATATTACTTCCTTTTACAAATGTAGTAGTCTTACTTGTACTACCTTCATATCCCAGACCATGATTACCATGTCTTCCCATCATCAACAGTTGATCAAGATCTTGAGTTCCTTTTGAGAGCATCTTGATTTGTTTTAATTGATCACTTAGTTGGTTTTGTAACAGCCTGTTTCGTTCCTTTTCATCTAGTAGCTCTGTCCTCAGAATGTCCACAACTTCCGTAAGGGTCTGATTTTCAGCTTTCAATTCGTTATTCTGCATTTGACATGTTGCCAATGCAATGCATAGTTCACCTTCTTCAGTAGGTATATCTTCACATTATGATTCAGTGTCTGAATTCTCTTGAATGATTCCAACATAGGCCACAAGGTTTAGCATCTCATCTCCACTGCTCTCGTCTGTATCTGTATCATCGTTGTCATCATCTTGGCTGACAAAAGACTTCTCCTTATGCTTTAAGGAGTTGACACATTCAGATGTTAAGTGACCAAACCCT
>OVBE01004132.1:11796-24810 GCA_900406425.1 Iberis pinnata | reverse complement strand
ACGAGTGCGTGATCAAGCCAACTAGGGTGGTGAGATCGATCCACGGTTGAGGCCAAGATGGAGACATAGCGTGGCTCGATCCAAAGGTGGAGTTTAAGGAGATCGATCCGGGCTTTAGGTGGTGACGAGGTGAGATCGAGCCGAGGAATTGAGTATATCGGGTTGGCTGCTAGGTGGGCTCGATCCGTGGGATCGATCCAAGTTGAGGTTAGATTGATCCAGAATGTTGCGTGGATTGATCCGAGTTGAAATCGGATCGATCCATAATGTTGCGTGGATCGATCCGATGGTGAAGCTGGATGATCGGATGGTGAAGCTGGATCGATCCGCGTTGAAGTTGGCTCGTCCTTTGGATCGATCTGGGCCTTGTGTTGGTCATTCTAGTTGAGTCCTAGCTTGAGCTGGTCCATTCCACACATTTATTTTTCTCTTCTGAATTTTTACAAATCGTGCTGAAAGCTCGTGAAAGTCCTGAAAAATTACCAAAATGCATGCATATGCGAATACTAATGCAAAAATCCCTAAAAATCACAAACTTGCTAATAACAACTATAAATGTGATATATGCACACATAAAGACCTCAAAATTGATGCTAAATGACTTCTAAAAACCATAAAAATACAGAGACATCAACTCCCCCAAACTAAATCTTTGTTTGCCCTCAAGCAAATAATTCAGAAGTCTGAGAGTGAGGTTTGAAAGTGGGAACTCAGAACCAAAACATGCTGCTAACACATGTAATATTAATGTCTTCGTTACTAGTTCTAGAATGCAGTCATATGCTCGTCTTACTTAAAAGCCTTAGCCATAATCATCACAGACCAATTCCAACTTCCACAATGCATTCAAATTCGTTTGCCTCTTTAACATTCATTAATCAGGAACCATGTATCAAGTCATGTGCTTTCAATGAACTCATTTGGTCAAGGACAGGTTAAGGAGTAAAGATGACCCCTTCTTACAATGGTTAATGATTCAGAATAAGGGTTCTCTTAAAAAAGAATGAACTTTAGCATAAGGCTAAAGGTAGGAACACTTAGATGCATACAGAAATAGAACCCCATCTACCCATGCTAATGAAACCTAAGTTTCCTGATTCTACCCAGTAAGAAGTCCTAAATCTACCATTTGACACTTGAAGTGATCCAACTTATTCATACATTCCCCTTTTTCATCTTTTCTTTAGTTACACTTAGGAGAGACTTCTTTATTAAATGGTTGCCAGCTGTTTCATGAACTTATTTACTTAAATACTTATGGCCTTTGACCTTTTCATTTATACTATCTTTCTGGGTTTTATCCTTTTGAATTCATTGTCATATATTTTTTCTCAATTTGCACTAGCCATACTTCTTTTGCATATCATTGTTCCCCCAAACTTTCTACTAGCATATTCTGATTCTTTTTTCCATTCTTCTCCTAAGGTTCTTACTTAAAATTTCTTTTTTACCAACTACCAATACCCTTTTTCATTTCCACCCAAACCAACATCCAAAATTGAATCCCACCTAGCCCTATCTAGTCCAAAAAGCATGGACTATAACTACATGAGACCATATTTATGTCAGTTCGAACCTAACACATTCTACCAAACTCATTCCATAAAAGATCTGCCACCCAGTTGTAAATTCAGGGTTTGAAAGAAGGAAAAGTTCAAGGGTGGAGATTCTACTTGGGTTAACAAGAGTGGTAAAAGGTAGAAGATAACCCAAATATGTATATACTATCTATGAGTTCATATTCAGCACACAAACATGATAATTATACATTCAAATTTTAAGTTCTAATAGATATGGGCAAACTTCAAATCACAACATGATTCAGGAGATAAATAATCATGAAAGTTCACATTCCAAACAATGTGCAATTTTACTTCAGACAATTTCAGGATGCATTAGACAACTAATAACCAGGACGCTAACATTTTCTGAGAAAATAACATGCTTACAAGGTTATCATCTTCCTAGTTCCCTATACATATGCAACTACATGAGATTTCAACATCCTATATGCAACTACATGGAATGCAACTACTATGACACTATGTTTTTGAAGGAAAATTTTTCAAATTTTTATGGCTTTTACATGCTAATAGATGATATGTATGCTATGCAAAATTTGGAGACAAAGGAACAAACATGAAGATTTCATTAGATAGCAGTCTCCTGAATCCTCCCCCAAACTTGAATTACAAAGTCTCTGTGTATCCCAAGCTTGAAGGAACGTTCAGGAGGATGATGAGCAATAACGATAGAGGCACACTTATGGAAACGGAAAGAAGAAAATGGAAAGCACACATGCGAATGAAAACGGATTGTACAATAGCAGGGTGGATGGAGATGGACCTCAGTTACCCCAGTTGGGCTAGTAATCATCTAGATAGAGGGTTGAAAAGGAGTCCATGCCAGATCCCATAGGTGTCATTTGTGAGATGATTTCCCTTAGTCGTAAATATCATGGCAGAACTCAAGATTCTCAGCTCTATCGAGAGAAATCCATCTACAGTTCGGGAGCAGGAAAACTACTTGTTTGAGGAACGTCAGCTGAAACATATAACAAAATTGGGAGTTCAAGTTCCTGACTATGAACCGTGTTTCCGTCAGGTAGTTCATGTCCATTAGTCTTGATGGTACAGAACTTCCACCAAGTTGTCCCCGAGTATACTTGAAGATGGGTGTTATCCACCCCCCCCCAATGCTTAATTCGGGTCTCATCCTTCCTCCAGTTCCCTAGTTGGGATTTTTGAATGTCAACAATTGCTCCAAGAACAGCTTGATGGGGCAAGGTCTTAGCTCATAGACGTGGTGAAATAAGTTATTTTCTGCAGAGAGTTGCAAATGTGTTAATGGAGACCCAGGCGCATGTAATTCAGTTCTTCAGCAATTACGACGTTGGTGTCTTTCCTAGCGTAGAACAAATTGGCTAAGATTTGCTACATATATCTGATCGCCGGGTGGAAGATGCTCAAGCTTTTGGTCCATATGTGCTCAAAGTTGGTGGCCGCTATTTCATCCTAAACGAACTCTACCTCCTCCTGAGCATCGGCGAATATATTTGATTGATGCTTCATAGTTGCCCGAAAGTTAATTTGTTGGTTTTGCCATCCAAGTCCTTAAAATTTATAAAACCTCCAAAAGTTCTATCAACTTCATCATCATCATAGCAATAGGTAACCTCCAGATATGCTAGGAACATGCAAGTTGGCTCCTGGTAGGCCTCATGATTCATGGTGACCACGCTGGATATCCTCATTTTCCCCAGTATGTCTTGGACTTCTTCCAGGATACCAAGAGTGCTCAGAGTCTTTGTATCTGGAAACCTTGATCATGTGAAGTCTAATTGAATCATTCTCCCATAAATTCCTTCAACTGATTGTTCGTGTGAACCGCTTTGGATTCCTCCATATGACATTGTACTTACTTCAAGTTCAGAAACAAACAATTAGAACTTAAACCTTAAAAAAAAGGATAACTAGAGAAGTCTTGTCCATGTAGAAGGAAGTTTATGAACCGAAAATTTCTGAGGTCTAGGAATTCAAGTTAAAACTGAATTTCTTGAAATTCAAAACCGTTTCAAAGTTTAAAATAAAAACTTGTAGAATGAAAGGATTGAAACAGATTTGGTCGATTCTTTAAAGCTTCGGGAGGGTTTTGGAGAAACTTGATGCAATCACAAAATGATAAATTAGTATGAAGTTTTTAGAGTGATGAGAAGTTAAGAGATGAGGGACTCCCTTTTATAAGCTTCTTGGTCAAAATTAAGGTGGTGGTAGTGAGGAGTGGTGAGTGGAAATATGTGGGTGAGGTTCAAAGGAGTGGTGTGTGGAGGAGGTTTAAATAGGAGACAATGGAGTGATGGAGGTGTAAGAGATATGTTGGGGAATCTTGGAAATGTGAGAGGACACTTCTTTGGCATGAGGTGGGTAGTGGGCAAGCGGTGAAGCTTGTGAGAAGCTTGGCTCGATTTCAATCATGCTCAAAATGGCTCGAATTGAATTTCTTGGCTCGAAGGTTCCTTTGTTTGGCTTGATCAAAGCCTTAAGAAGCGGCTTGGTCATGGTCCGAGCATGTGGCTTGATCCCGTTTTGAAAACGGATAGATCCAAACAAAGGTGGCTTGATCGTTGCGTTTATTGTGGCTCAGCCATATCGAGCATGGCTTAATCCAATGTTGAGGATGGCTCGAGCGCTTATCGAGCCCATGAAGTTGGGTCGATCACGGGTACAAGGTGGCTCGATCTGACAGGACGTGTTGGCTCGATCGGACCTGTTGCGTTGGATCAATCCCATGGTGATGCGTAGACTAACTATGTATGATCAACAAGTGTGGAAGCTCCTTGAATCCAGAAATAGCTGCCTTGTTGAGCTTGTGAGTTGATTCTTTTCTCTATATCATATCTTTTTAATCTCATTTGGCTGAAGTTGCTTCATTGCATGGTTCTGACCTTGAATTGACACTCATCACATTTTATGTTTATAAATCTGTTCGATTTCAATAATTTCTCTAGCTGATTTTCTGAGTCTTAAGTTTCAATTATCACATGGGTACCTCACTCGTGCCTCAAACTTAATTTCTAAGTCCTAAAGTCTTCAGTTAAAATTTTTAATCTCTGATTGGGTTCTGCAGTTATGTTTATATTTGAGCCATTGCCCATTTGCACTAATCTTTTGGTTGAAGTGTGTTGTTCAATACTTAGCCTTCATCATTGTGTCAACCGACATATTTCTCCATCCTCTCGTAATCTTTGTTCCTTATGTCACTCATGTGTTACACAAAGACTCAAACTGGACAACACTCATGTCTGATGCCATTCGTTCTTCACCATTCTGATCAAAATAATCTCTTCTCTACTGTTGTTTGTGTCTCAAATGCCTCCTCAAAGGTAAGTTGTCTCTCTCTTTTGGTTTTTATCTAAATGTGTACTCAAGCAGGGGAAGATATGGAGATAATAAAGTGTTGAAGGTAAGTAATGAGTGATACATAGTATATTTGATGAGTGTGTTTCATGATTCACGTTTGATTTCTGTTTTACTGATATCATGGATGATCTTATGATTTCAAATCTACCTTGGTTTATGAACATGTTCTCTAATGAACTTGTACTGCGGTGGCTATGAAACACCTTGTCCGTGTTGTGCTTGTCGTGTCTGTGATTGTAGATGTTTGAGCTACATATGCTTGAGTTCAGACATTCAGATAAAAATGGGGAGATTGTTAAGTCAGAAACTTTGAGGGACCAAGTTGCAATTATTAAAGAGTAGACTTGGAGCCAAAGAGAATATCTTAACGAGAAGATTTATGAAAATCATGATTAAGGGAACATATTAGAAGAGAATATCTTAACAAGAAGATTTATGGAAATCAAGATTAAGGGAAGATTCTAAATTGCAGATTTAGAGATCAAGCAAGTATAAAAAGATAGGTTAGGTTAACCTAGGCTTTTACACTTTCTGAGAATAAGAAAAAATAGAGAGTTGGTCGTGAGAGAAATACAGAGCGCCTGGGTTTTCTCTGGTGAGTGAAACACGAGTGTGTTACACACCTGTTGGTGTGCGTGAGATAAGGTAGATTAGGAACTGGTTAGTGTCGAGTCAAGAGTTCTTGTCGTCAAATAAATCTGATTAAACAAATCTGTAAGATTGTTTAAGTGGTTCTTAATAAAGTGGTCGGGTTGAGGACGTAGGCATATTGCTGAACCTTGATGACTCTGAATTTTCATGGTTTTTAGAAGTCATTTAACATCAATTTTGAGGTCTTTAGGCGTGCATACATCACATTTATATTTGTTTTCAGTAAGTTTTTTATTTTTATAACTCTTGCATTAGAATTCGCATATGCATGCATTTTGGAGAATTTTCAGGACTTTCAGGAAGGTTTTGAGAGAATTCAGAATAGGAGCAGAAAACTTGGAATAGACCAGCACTCAACCTGGATCGATCCCACTCAAAGCACACTCAACACCTGGATCGATATCATAACAGGCCTGGATCGATCTCAGGACTAGCCTGGATCGATCTCAAGAAAAGCATGGATCGATCTCAAGTTTATGCTTTGATCGATCTCAGGTGTTTGCCTGGATCGATCTCCTCTTCATCTTAGCTCGATCTCCACTCTGACTTTAGATCGATCCCACAATCAAGCCACGTACCAACTGGATCGATCTCCACACCATCATGGATCGATCCTATTTTCACCTTGGATTGATCCCATTTTCACCATGGATCAATCTCCTTTCTCACCTCGGCTCGATTACGCATTCTTCTCAGCTCGAGCCAAGCACGCTTCGACCCGACCAACTAAAATCCAGAATGGACCTGACCCAAGATCCAAACCGATGATTAGTTTTTATCTTTAGTGAAATTTAGGGGTTTTCTCTGAACACTATAAAAACCCTAAAGCGCATCCTTTTAGCAAAGTCTTGTTTTTGTTTCTTTTTTAGGTTTTTATCTTAGGTTTTCATTTCCTTTGTTGTTCTTGGTGTTCTTAGTGTAAAAACCCAGAATCTTTTAAGTTTATGCTAATCTACTGTTTTCTTTTACTTTCCTATTTAGTTTTAGGTTGTTGTTTATCTGGTGCATATTAATCTTCTGTTTTTGCTTTTAATCTTCTATTTTAAGCTTTGATCATTTTCTGGGTTTGTTACTATTCCATTGTTGTTCTTGCTTTTCTGGGTTTGAGTTCTTAGTGTTTTTGTTGTTTAACCTTTGATCATCATGTTTAGCTTTGAAGTTGTCATTTATGTTTTTCCTGTTTTCATTTCCATGAGTAGTGAGTAGTTTCCTGAAATTCCTAAGGATGGGGTAGACTAGGGTTGATGTCATGATCTCATCTTAGGCACCTAAGGTTGTTTGAATATAGATCCCTTCTGTTTCATTGTGCTCAATGCTGGTTTCTTTCACGCCAATCGAAATCTGATCTTGGGCATTCCAGCGCCCGAAAAGCGTTCAATGGGATGTCTCATCATGGTGATTTCATAGATTAGCTCATCCTTACGCAACACCTTAGAGGCTTAGGATATGCATCTCAGCCTAAGGGGTTGGATGACTAGGGGGCTTTTTGGCTTTGGTCGATCGGTTCTTAATGCCTTCTAGGTAGTGTACCGTTAACGGGAGTTAGGTCTGGTAATTGTTTAGGTTGATTCCATTTATCAAGGGATTGGACTTGGTTACTTGTGAACCTATCGTCTAGGGATAGCTCATTTTTTTTTTGAGGTATGTTAGGTTCTTAGGTAGATTGGGACGAATCTCTGGTTGATTACCCTTTGTCCTTAGGAACTGCTTCATACTTGATTGCACTTTCACCTTCTCTGCTTTTTCCTCTGTTTTTACCTTTTAGCATTCTTAGCTTCTTATGCCTTTTGTTTTGTTTATGCTTTTTAGTTCCAGCATGCTTCACTTCACTTAGGACTTGTAAGTAAACCATCCCTTTTTATTGTTTAGCTTGACTTAGAATCATCCATTGCAATCTTGATTGCTAGTGCACATCCATTTGGATTGACACCTCATCTATACTAAATGATTGGGAATTGAATCCTTAGGACCTGAAAAATTCTACTATCAAACCTCATTAAATCTCTTGTGTGCTCATATATTCTCGTTCTTTCAATTCTCTGTGATATTAGAACTTTCACTTCTTTGTTGATTGTAACCATGACATCATATCTAATATAACACTTTAAAATTTTCTCCAATATTTTTATTGGAACTGATGACGGGTGAGTTGTTGGAAATAGTCATGATGGTTGCGTACCAACGAAAGAATATGCGACTGATACACAAATTGAAGTTGATAAATATAATGTAGGGCATGATGACCACAAACCTAATTTTGTTAGACCTCAAAATAATGTAGTTCCAATCCAAACATATTGAATGAATTCAAATGTTAATGTTAGACATAGACTTAAGAGATCAATCAACAATGACAATCATATATTTCAGTGGCATATGATAGAGGAGAATAAAGAGAAAAAGTTGTACGGATATTTTTGAAATTTAGTTGGTTTAGGTTCATATGATAGAGGAATGATGCAAAGTTTTCTATTATTCCTTTGTATGGGTTTTTGGCGATTGCTAGCTCACTTTTTCATCCCAGAAACACTTATTAGGTTTCCTCTCTACGAATATTTTTTGACATTTTGTTGGTCTAGGTTCAAATTTGGTTGTCTTCGTGAAGTTGTAAGAAGAAAGTACGCTTTGTAGCTTTATCTTTGGCTCAAAATCTCGGGGGAAAATGNAAACACTTATTAGGTTTCCTCTCTACGAATATTTTTTGACATTTTGTTGGTCTAGGTTGAAATTTGGTTGTCTTCGTGAAGTTGTAAGAAGAAAGTACGCTTTGTAGCTTTATCTTTGGCTCAAAATCTTGGGGGAAAATTTCGATTAGTGCATGTACATCCTTAATAGTTACTTTTTCGTGAACGCACTTTTTAAGCTTACTAAACAATATCTATATTGTCTAAATTTTTAAAATCAGTTCTCGTACTCTAAAAAAGTAGCTCTTAAGTGCCTGGTACCGACACACTGTCGGATTACCAGGTAAAATTGCTGACGTGTACAAATAAAAAAAGCTGAGTCATATATTGACTTCGGTCTAATATTAAATCAACGTCTTGTGTTACAATAAAAAAAATCCCTCAATTTTTTCTTCTCCGCTTTCATTCTCCTACTTTTTCANTCTTAAGTGCCTGGTACCGACACACTGTCGGATTACCAGGTAAAATTGCTGACGTGTATAAATAAAAAAAGCTGAGTCATATATTGACTTCGGTCTAATATTAAATCAACGTCTTGTGTTACAATAAAAAAAAATCCCTCAATTTTTTCTTCTCCGCTTTCATTCTCCTACTTTTTCATTTTTTCTCTTAAATAAACAAATCATTTATGTTCTTTTGATCTTCAAAATCTTACTCTCACTTCTATCAACCTTCCGTTTGAATTCAATGATCTCAAAAACATGAGATGCAATCTAATTTATTCCCGCTCGGCACATTTTTGGATAATCTGTTTCTCTTTAATAATAACTCAAAAAACTGAGGAGGAGGAGAATGATGAAAGTTTAGTAGTAACCAACAACATCTCCCTAAATGCTTCAGAATCATCAACAAGATTTCATATTTCTCGATGGTTTCACTTTTGATCCCAACGACAATCTTCTTCTTCATCAGTCAATTGATTCGTTTTCTTCTTTTTTTCCCTCTCAAGATTTTAGCTTTAACCCTTCTCAATCATCTTTCTTAGCACAAAATCTTTCGACAATGCCTTTAATTCGGTTATGAATCTGGTTTTCTCCAAGAACCAAACCCTAATTTTGATTGGTTTTGGTTCGTTGACACAATTAGAGAACCAAGATTAATTTCGTCCTAATTTCTTATCTACTAGGTCGCTTCTTTAGAGTTACAAGGTTTTGGATGTCATGCGAACAGAGCTAGAAAGTTATGAAGCCATTAGAAGTCTTAGCAGTGTTTGGTGCGACGGTAATTTGTTCATAAAACGACGTAATGGTATTTGTTTCAATTTTTTATTGTAAGGCAAAATGATATCGTTTTAATATTGGATCGAAATCAAAATTATAACTCAAATTTTTGTTTGTACACGTCAGCAGTTTTACCTGGTAACCTGACAGCGTGTTGGTACCAGGCATCTACGAGTTACTTTTTTGGATTACGAGAACCAAATTCAAAAGATTAGACAATACGGATGTTGTTTAATAAACTTAAAAATTGAGTTTACGAAAAAGTAACCATTATGGATGTATATGCACTAATCGGCATTTTTCCCAGAAATCTCGTGGTAACTTTGTTTCTTGTTTCACGGGTTTTGCATCAGTATCTTTGACTTTTCGATCTCTTAGTCGAATAATGTAATCCATCTTGATTGTTTGTTGTGTTTTTATTTTTATTTTTCTTTTTTTTNTTCACGGGTTTTGCATCAGTATCTTTGACTTTTCGATCTCTTAGTCGAATAATGTAATCCATCTTGATTGTTTGTTGTGTTTTTATTTTATTTTTCTATAAATANTTTTTGTTTTTTGTTGTGTAATAATACATAATATTATATTATTCTAATATGAGTGTGTTAAAAGAAAGAGAGAGGATTCTCTTATTTCTTATATGAACGTAAGAGAGAGTAAAAGTATAAGAAGAGAAGAGATTGATTTTGAAGTTTATTATCCTTTCATTTCGTAGGATTAGTGCAACACTACATACAATCAATATGTATAGTTTAGGATAATTACAACATTTATTAAATGTTACCTAAATGGATAATACTCATAGTATTTATCCACATAATATAATACTCTCATTTATTATCCATTTAGAGATAGTGTACCACCTCGTTAAAAACTTTATCATGAAAAACTCTGTGGGATAAAAACCACGACAAGGGAAAAAGAGTACAGTGTCACAATCTCCCCTTGGAAGGGATATCTATAATTTTGTATTCACAAGTCACGTAGGTGACGCATTCCAATGCTTTGAATATGCTTTCGAAAGACTGTTGTAGGAAGCGCCTTTGTAAAAACGTTTGATGGGTTGTCGCTTGAGCGAATATACTGGACATCAACTTCCTCGGTTTTCTCGAGTTTTTTGGTGTAAGAGAAAAATCTTGGAGGAATGTGTCTTGTCCTGTCGCTCTTGATATATATTTCTTTGAGTTGGGCGACACAAGCAGCATTGTCTTCGGATAATTTTGTTGACTCTTTATTGACTGGTATACCACTTGCTTCTTGTTCATGTTGAGTCAATGATCTGCATAATTTGAAGAAGTGGCGACCAAAGTCTGTTTTTGTGAATGCCACAAGATTGCAGTTCCACCGAATGTAAAAACATATCCGGTTTGCGATCGAGCCTTATGTGGGTCGGATAACTGCATTTGCAAAACCAACTAGGCCGAACGTAGATTTTCTACAGTAAAATAGTCCTAAATCAATTGTACCTTGAAGATAAAGGAATATGTATCTTGTAGGTGACAAACTGTATCTTGCAAGCAGATTAGTAGAAAACGCTATATCTGGCCTAGTGCAATTTGCAAGATACATAAGCCCACCAATAGCGCTCATATGTACTTCAGGACTTAAGAGTTCCTCGTCATCTTCGTGAGGTCTAAATAGATCCTTGTTAATAAGGGATCTATTAACCATTGGATTACTCAAATGATTCACTTTATCCATACTAAAGTGTTCTAACACTCTTTTAGTGTAATTTGATTGATGCACAAAGATTCCATCTTGAAGGTGCTCTATTTGGAGACTGAGACAAAACTTTTTCTTTCCAAAATATTTCATTTCGAACTCTTCTTTCATGTGAGTTCTTGCATCATCAATTCTCTTTTGAGTTCCAATTATGTTCAAGTCATTAACATATACAACTATGATCACAAATCCATATGAGGATTTCTTAATAAATACGCAAGGGCATATCGCATTGTTGACATATCCCTTTTTCAAAAGATATTCACTCAAGCGATTATACCACATACGTCGAGATTGTTTTAATCCATAAAGTGATCGATGTAATTTGACTGAACATATTTCTTTAGACCCTTTAGTGATATTTGATCCTTCCGGGATCTTAAATGCTTCAAAGATTTTCATATAAATAACACTATCAAGCGATCCATATAAGTATGCAGTCACTACATCCATAAGGTACATTTCTAAATTCGTAGAAGCTGCAAGACTCATTAAGTATCTGGATGTGATTGCATCCATTATCGTGGAATATGATTCTTCATAATCGATTCCAGGTCTTGTGACCTCATTTTTCTCATTTCTTTTTTGTATGAAGACTCATTTACACCCGACTGGCATTACACCCTTAGGTGTAATGACAATAGGTCCAAACACATCTCGTTTATTAAGGGAGAAAAATTCAGTTCTCATGGCTATTTGACATTTCTCCCAATCAGGCCTTTCTTGGCATTCTGATACAGATGTTGGGTCTGGATCATCATTTTCACGATTCATGTGTTTGGAAATAGAAAAGGAGAATGTTCCATTAACATCTTCTATTTCATCTCTAGTCCATAATTTTCCATTATGGACATAGTTAATGAAAATCTCATATTTTTCTATATTAAGTTCGTCTTCTTGATGAATCTCTTTATATGGTTCTTCTTGAACCTTTTTATTTGTGTCTTTTAGAACATTTTCATTATTTGGATCTTCTAGAACCATTTCATTTTGTTCTCCCATTTCCTTTTTCTTTCTGGGGTATTTATCTTTAGAGCTCATTGGCCTCCCCCTCTTTAATTGAACTTTAGGTTTATTTGCTTTGCTCTCATCAGTTTGTCCTTCAAGAACATTAACTCTTGATGGGGCATTAGCAGTGAGTATATATGATTTCGTCACTCTATTTATATGTGTGAACGCATCTGGTATTTCGTTTTCCAAATTATGTAGATGTACAATTTTATGTACTTCTATTTCTCGTTGTTTTGTAGGGATCAAGATATGCTAAAGCTGGTCTAAACCATGTAATTTTTTTATCTCTTGTTTAATTTCTCCCCCTAACGCTGGAAATTCATCTTCATTAAAATGGCAATTGGCAAAACGTGCCGTAAACATATCACCGGTTTGCAGTTCGAGGTATCTAATAATACTCGATGACGTATACTAAATATATATTCTCAATCTCCGTGGTGGCCCCATTTTTTTCTTTGTGGTGGGGGTATCAGTACATAAACCGCACACCAAAATACTCGAAGATGGGATACATCTGGCATTTTCCTAGATGTTAATTGAAATGAGGAATATTCATGATATGCGCTTGGTCTTAATTGGACCAAAGTTGTTGCATGCAATATAGCATGTCCCCATATTGAAATTGAGAGTTTTTTTTTCTTAAAATTAACAGCTTTGCAATCAGTTGCAACCGTTTAATTAATGACTCGGTCATGCCAGTTTGTGTATGGACATGGGGAATCGAATGTTCAACATCGAATCCCATTGACATGCAATAGTCATTAAAAGCTTGTAAAGTGAATTCACCAACGTTATCAAGCCTAATTTTTT
>OVBE01004132.1:0-10271 GCA_900406425.1 Iberis pinnata | reverse complement strand
CATAATAATAATAATAATAATAATAATATGCTTAACGGGTATAAATATTCTATATATATATATATATATATTTATATATATATATATACTATTATTTAAGAATCAATTTTCGATCAGAGCATATTAAATCTTAGATCGATAGGGTGAGTAGAAAACCAATCTGCCGCTTCTTTCTGGCTAGATCCACAATATCATGTGGTCTCCATGAGCAATTTTTGAAACACATAGCATTTCTCGCTTTCCAAATGGACCAGATGGTCCAAGGAAATGAAGTAAATGTGTTATCAGGGTGAGGGACTTTTCCAGAATTATATATTAAGTAATGCATTTTTGATAGAGATTATCTGATGGGAAAACACCAAACGGGGTCGGTATGTTTTAACAGGAAACGATCCTGAATAGGAAAGGCCTTTCCAAAAATAACGGTTGACTTGTCAAGGTTTATACGCTGCCCTGAAGCACTTTTGTAGAGTGAAAGAATATTTGCTACCTCTTGGCATTGCACCAGAGTGGCCTGACAGAAGAATAAACTATCATCAGAGAAAAGAAGATGAGATAGCGGAGGGCATTGCCTTGCCATACGTATCCCAGTTATGTGTCCCGTTGTTTCCGCTTTTTGTAAATTTGCGATAAATACTTCCGTGCAAAGTATAAACAAATAGGGTGAAAGAGGGTCGCCTTGCCTTAGTCCACGACTTGGCCGAATTACTCCCTTTGGGGACCAGTTAAGGAGAACACTGTACGTGACAGAGGTGACATAAGACATGATCCATTGAATCCAAACCTCATCGAATCCAAACCTGGACAACATCTGCTTTAGAAACGTCCATTCAACACGATCATACGCTTTGCTCATATCAGCTTTTATTGCCATGTACCCTTTCCGACAGCTATATTGGGATCGCAGAGCATGAAATGCTTCATGCGCAAGTAATACATTATCAGTAATGGATCGTCCAGCCATAAAAGCTGATTGAGTTTCCAAAATGATAGAGGGAAATTCCTTCTGCAATCGTTGTCAAAGTACTTTAGACAGGATCTTATAGCTTACGTTACATAAACTAATGGGTCTGAACTCTTTCATCCCTTGTGGTCGGTCCGTCTTTGGTATAAGACAGATATGTGTCATAATTAAAGAGCTATCCAGAAAGCCTTGTTGCTTAAACAACTTAATCATATGTGTTACATGAGGACCCACAATATGCCAATAACATTGGTAGAATAGCGCCATGAGACCATATGGTCCTGGAGCTTTTTTTAAACCCATAGCGATAACTGCTTGTTTAACCTCCTCTGCCAAAAGTGGAGCAATCAACCGGCTATTCATTTCCGGGGAAATTCGTGTGTCAAGGAGGCTTAGGGCGTCCTGTATATTGGACGTGCTCGAAGCAGAGAACAACGGTTGAAAATAGGAAACAATTTCTACTTCAATCTCTTCATCTTTTTGACCCATAAACCGGACTTTGTGCGAAGGCCCATTATTCGATTACGTGCGCGCCTCATCCTAATGGAGGCATGGAAAAAACTCGTGTTTTTATCACCTTCCTAGAGCCATTGTACACAACTTTTCTGCTTCCAATACAGCTCTTCAGCTGAGAGAGCAATACACAGTTCTTTTGTCAATCGGGGAATCTCATGCCCCAATGGATCAACTGAATGAGCTTGATCTAACTGACGTTTAAGGTTCATCACTAGTTCTCCCGAGTTTTGGAAATCCTTGTGTCTCCATTTTGAAATCTTTCCTCTACATTTTTTGATTCGAGTGCTTATAGTCATATTTGGTTCATGCGATTGCTGGCACCATCCCGACTTCACTACTTCCTCAAACTCTGGTTTCACTATCCATCTTTTATCAAAACGGAATTGTTTCATTCCGTTAAACCATTTTTCCGTCACTCGTAATAAAACGGGACGGTGGTCAGAACCTTGTAAACTGCGGTATTCAATAAAAGAGTAAGCAAAACGATCATACCACTCTTCATTTCCCATTCCCCGGTCCAACCGACAGCGGACCGTAGATGTACCCCGTCTTCCCACCCATGAAAGACTATTGCCTTTGAAATGAAAATCCACCATTCCACAATATTGTTTCATTAGTTGAAAATCAAGGAAGGAACTCTAAGAACGAGTTTTTCCCCCTTGCTTCTCATGGTGATCAGAAATTTCATTAAAGTCTCCAATTAAGGCCCATGGAGCAAAACGCGTGGAATTGATTTGTTTTAAAAGTTAAGGGACTCGAATTATAGGTGTCAAAGTCCACAATCAGTGCCATTACTACTGGACTACGACTGCTCGACACATTAGCACATAATATAGTTGTATATGGGTACGAGAAATACATGTTATGTAGGACGATAAAAACCAAATTAAGGAAATACGATAGAGAAACGATTAAAACGCGATAAAACAAAAATGAAGTCGAGATATGATCTTTTTTTATTCTAAAAATCACCCGCAGTGTGACGGTTTATGTGTGATTCAAGAATCTCATTATACAACCGCTTATGAAACCGAATCGCTACACTCGATTTGGAAGTCGACGAACTTACGGTTCTACGTGTAATCTCGTGAAGACTTACGTGCGAGAGAGAAGACGAGAGAGATTGATGGAATTTTTTGTTGATGTGTAAAAAGAGTAATGATCGAATGAGAGGAGCCTCACTTTAATAGCAGAGCCGACTTGGAGCTCAAGCCAGCGACGGTTGAAGATTGCGCGAGATTTGGGGCGAGATTCGCGGAGCGAATTGATCCGAAAAATCATGACTGTTACGACACGATCACACGCGTGAGTTGGAGAGAGAACCAAAATCAATTCGGGTTTGGTTTTGGTCCGGTTGGGTTTCAATAAATTGAACCGAAATATATTTAATATTTGAACCAAAAATTTCTTAGAAATTTTCTCCAAAAAAATATATCTTGATGAGCCTGGGCTTGGGCTTGGATAGGGACATTTTCAACGACCCGCGCGTCGAGCCAGTCGGCGACGGCGCGCGTGTGTGCGGGTGACCCATATAACTCCAATACACCATAGTGGATCCAACTCAATTAAACTTAAACATACATTCTCTCACTTATATACTAGTAAGAAAAAGTTTTCCCAAGCAATGTGGGATGTTGTACTTAGTCAACATTTTTCATGTTTGAATTGTTCTCTTTTCATCTTCATTTCTCATTCAAATTACACTCAAATTTGACAAATGAATATTCCTAATTATAGTGTTCGTTACAAGGATTTCGATACACTCATAATCCGATCATTCCGGTGAACGTCTTCACCGGAAAAATCGTCGGAACATTAGTAATAATTATTTCAAATTTTAGGTTCCAACATGTTATACAATAAAAGACTATGTATTACAGTTTGACAAAAAAAAAAAGACTATGTATTACAATGTATACATATTACATCATTAAAAAAACAATAACGTACATTTTTATAATTAAAAGGTATGAATTTCAAACAAAATGTATAGCTTCGTGCATAGAGCGGGTTAAAATAATTTTGCTACATATATGTAAATGACACGATGTTTGGATAAATATATATATAAGGTATACACGGTTTCCTAACACAATATAGACATAACAATAACGATACAAAAATATTTTATCGTTAGAAAATCAAAATGTTAATTTTTTAGATTGTTTTAAATAAACAAATATAACCTCGCGTAGAGGAATATCAGGCTAGTATTCAGGATTTTTGCTAAACATCACTTCTTAAAGGAAAATTGCATAAGGTATGTGATTCTCATATCACATTTGCAAAACGAAAGTCTTTATTCACTTTCCATGTGCTTTGGTTTTAATCAAAGCAATATTCTTCTAAGATCACGATGGGTAATTGATTCTCTTTATGGAAAAGCTTTCAAGTCAGGCCATTTTTACCAGGATTCAAAGACAAATGGAGAATTCATGGGAATCTTCTCATGGGTATTTAACCGAACAGGGTTTCAGTTCCAACTCATCTTTTCTCCCAAATTTTATTTTCTGTCTCTTTGGATACCTTTAAGATCTCAGATACTTTCATTCTTGACTTTTGTTTGGTTTCAATGGCTCAATCAAATTTGAACAATGGGAAAATTTTGTTCTAAGAACAGCTACGTTGAAAATAATGGATAATTACATGAAATCAAAAATTAAAGGTTTTAATTTTACTCTTATTGGCAGGCATTTGAATCCTTCTTTTCAAAGGATGGATTTCTGGTGAATTTCTCTAAGATATGGAAACTTGAAGATAGAGTCATTTGCCCTGATTTAGGAGTTGGAAGGATCCAGTTTAAAATAAGTCACAATAATTTTTTCAAGAATAATACACCATTGTCATTGGTGGGGGGATCTTTGTTCCGACATAAATTCGGGTTTTGATTTGTTTCGCGTTTGAATCATGGTTCTTGTTCTACGTTTCAATGTTACGTGGGTTTAAAATGTAATAAGTTACTATGTGTAACTCTTGTTTTCCATATGGAGGCAATACAATTGATATTTGGCTTTATGAATTTCCATATTTACATTGTGTATTTTTGGAAATTAGCATCTTCTCACGAGGGGTCTCAAGTGGCAATTATAATAAAAAATTAATGTTTTTTTGTGGAGCATATTCTCATGTTTCACGAACTATCATTTGGGAATCAACTGGTTAATTATCTTCGGAATTATTTTAAAATTCAAACATTACTGCCTTTATTCTTTTTCATGGCAGATTTTGGTCAACTTGAGCTTTTGTTCATCACAAAAGGGAATCGCATGGTTGTTGGGTTAACATCAAAATTGATGAGTGGGTATTCATGGCGGTATTTGGAAAAGACATTACTAAAAGGTGGAAATCACCTTATCGTTTTAATTTTGGCTATAAGGAAATATCGGCCAGAGTTCACTTTAATTCAAGCAAAGCAGAGATTCCGCGTGTGAATCAAATATGAGTATAATAAATTGGAATTTTCAAGGTATCGGGGGTATCGATACGACTGGTAGATTGAGGGAAATGCGGAGGGACACTTTTCCAGATTTTTTGTTTCTCGTGGAAACACAAAACCAAAGAAGTTATGTTTTAAATATTCAAGGGAGTTTAGGATACGGTCATGCTCATATTGTTGATCCTATCGGTTTAAGTGGCGGTTTAGCTTTGTTTTGGAAAAATTCATACATCGTTGATGTTATATCGGCTGATAAGAGAATTATTGATATAAAGGTCAAAATAGGATCCTTAAATTTTTTCATCTCCTTCGTTTACGGTGATCATGTTAGGGCTAACCGACAAGCAGTCTAGGATAGATTAATTGAGATTGGGGCTCATAGAGATCAAGCATGGTTCCTGGTGGGAGATTTTAACGAACTATTAAACAATTCAAAAAAGTTAGGTGGGCCATAGAGGGAAGAGATTACCATCTATGCATTTCGTAATCTCGTCAATGATTGTCGAATTCAAGAAATTCCAAGTACGAGTGATAAATTCTCATGGGGAGGTTGGAGAGACGACGGGTCATGCAATACTGTTTGGACTCAATGTCGTTTAGATAGATGGTTTGGAAATGCTGAATGGTTTAGACATTTTCCAAGGGTCCAATCGGAATATTTCGATAAGACAGGATCAGACCATAGACCAGTTTTAACAAAATTTTCTAGTGAAACAATCACCCAAAAAGGACGGTTTATGTTTGACAAACGTTGGGTGACTAAGCCATAAGTGGCTGAGATTGTTAAACAAAGTTGGCGCGAAGAGGATGCCACAACATCTAAGTCTATTTCAGACAAGATAGCATTATGCAGAAGAAAAATTTCTCATTGGAAACATAGTAATGTAAGTTCGGTGAACTCAAAAATTCGCCTACAGCGGTTGAGATCGGAGTTAGAGGAGGAAACCTCGAAAAGAAATCCAAATGCACAATTGATGTCTAATCTTCGTTGGGAAATAACAAAGGCTTTTTAGAGAATAAGAGGTTTTCTGGAAACAACAAAGCAAAGAGCGTTGGTTAAAAGACGGAGATCAAAATACACGTTTTTTCATGGGAGTGTACAACGCAGACGGGTCCAAAATAGGATCATATCACTCGATTTCATAGTTCTGTGAAATCTATTCGTTCTGATAATGCTCCTGAGCTTAACTTCTCTAGTTTGTTAGCAGCTAAAGGCATTGTTCACTATTTATATTGTCCATATACCCCACAGCAAAATTCAGTAGTTGAACGTAAACATCAGCATATTTTGAATGTTACACATTCTCTTTTTTTTTCCAGAGTAATCTGCCTTTGATGTATTGGGGGGAATTGTGTTCAAACTTCTGCTTATCTGATCAATAGAATACCATCTCCCTTATTATAAAATAAGACACAATTTGAGCTCCTTAATAACAAAGTTCCAAATTACTCACACTTAAGAGTATTTGGTTGTTTGTGTTTTGCTTCTACCTTGCCTAAGAATCGTCATAAATTTACACTTAGAACTAATCCTTGTGTTTTCTTAGGTTATCCTTATGGTTATAAGTGTTACAAGGTTTTGGATCTTTACACACATGAAATTTAATAACTAGAAATGTATTTTTTCATGAAATTGTTTTTCCATTCAAAACGTTAAACAACAAGCCTATTACTTCTGATATATTTGTACAATATCTTCTTCCTTTACTTGTTCCAAATTCTCCATTTCCATCACATTTTGATATTGGTCATGTTCCATTGCATATTGATTCTTCATCTATTCCTGATGTTTTACCTGTTGATGTTGCTACTTTTCCTGTTGATATTGTTGGTCCTGCTGGTTCACATGTTGATTCTCATGCATCTCCTATTGTTTCAAATGATGTTTCTCTTGATAATCCTTTTGTTGATTCTATGTCTGCTTCTCTTGATTCACCTATGTTAGGCTCGGCTTCTCCACTTTCAAATGTTACTGCTTCTACTACTTTACCACTAGTACCATCAGGATCATCTACATGTGTCTCATGAACTAAACGTCAAACTAATGCTCCTGCTTATCTTGATGAATATCATTGTTGTCTGTTGATTACAAATAAGGAATTCCTAGCACATTCAACTCACACCACTTCTTATCCTTTGTCATCTTCCTTATCTTATGATAAACTTTCAGCTCCTCATGAACACTTTTTTTTGTCCATTACCACATCTTCACCACCCAAAAAATTATAAAGAAGTTGTCCTCTCACCTCATTTTGTTGATGCTATGAAGTCTGAAATAAATTACCTAGAAGCTAATGCTACTTGGTTTGTGTGTTCATTACCCCAAGGGAAACATCCTGTTGGATGTAAATGGGTTTACACCATTAAGTATAATATGGGTGGCAATATTGAGAGATATAAAACCCGGTTAGTTGCTAAGGCTTATACTCAACTTGAAGGCTTGGACTATTTGGATATGTTTTCTCATGTGGCTAAAATGGGAACAGTTCGTGTTCGTCTTAGTTTGGCAGCAATTGAGAACTGGTCAATTACTCAGTTAGATGTCAGTAATGCTTTTCTTAATGGAGACTTGGATGAAGACATTTATATGAAGCTTCCACAGGATTATTCAGATCTTACTGGACAATCATGGCATGATAACTCAGTGTGTAAATTTCACAAATCACTTTATGGATTAAAGCAAGCATCTAGGAAATGAAATCAAAAACTTTCAGGTGTTATCTTATTTGCTGGTTTTCAACATGCTTCTTCAGATCATTCTCTTTTTGTTCGAAAGACAGATGATAATTTAATTGCTATTTTAGTCTATGTGGATGATATTTTGTTGGTTGGTAATGATCAAAAGGAAATTGATGTGTTTAAGGGTGTGTTACAGTCAACCTTCAAGCTTCGAGATATGGGATCCCCTAAGTATTGTTAAGGCTTTGAGATTGCACGTAACAAGACTGGAATCTCCATTAATCTGAGAAACTATGCTTTTGACTTATTGGAAGATGCAGGATTACTGGATGTAAACCAGTCTCTGTTCCTATGGAACATAATCTTCATCTTTCATTATCAGATGGTGATCTTCTTGAGGATGCATCTGTATATCGCCGCTCTGTAGGCAGGATCTTGTATCTTACTCATCCATGACCAGATATAATCTACGGTGTGCATCGTCTTAGCCAGTTTATGTCTGCTCCTAGAGCTCCTCATCTTAATGAAACTTATCATGTTCTTCGTTACTTGAAGACTGATCCAGGACAGGGCCTATTCTATTCATCTCAATATGCTTTGCGTCTTACAACGTTTTCTGATGCAGATTGGTCTACTTGTTCAGATACACGCTGTTCTGTCACATGCTATTGTATGTTCTTGGGTGATTTTCTCATCACTTGGCGAGCCAAGAAACAACAAACAGTGTCACGCAATAGCTCTAAGGCAGAGTATAGGGCTATGGTGGACGCCAAATGTGAACTAATTTGGTTGAACAATATCTTTACTGTTTATAGTGTTCACCACTTGTTCCAGCCACATTATACTATGACAATCAATCAGCTCTCTACATAGCATATAATCCCATGTTTCATGAGCGAACTAAACTCATTGAGAATTATTGTCTTCGGGAGTGATTACAAGCTGATTTCTAAGGACATTACATGTTAGAACGGACAACCAACTTGCTGACATTTTTACAAAGCTTGTTCAACCCAAATTGTTTCTTCATTTGATATCCAAGATGGGAATACACAAGTTGTTTCTTCCATCTTGAGAGGAGGGTATTGGAGTTAATGTTGAATAGAACTTAGATTGGTTAAGTCCGATTAATATCAAACCAAGAATAGAGTTGTATATATAAACCTTTTGTACAACACTTTACAGACTAAGAAATCATAACAAAAATTTCTCTTTAGATTATTGATCTTCTTCATCTAACAAAACGAACCTTATTATGTAGTCCATAAAAAGCATAATATGTCCGGGAAATAAGCTCTCCTTATTTCCTTAAGGCGTCGAACTGTCAGTGAATTGCCCAACATCTGACAGTTCCAAATGAATGTAATCATTTCTCCTGCGGTGGAATCGGGCCCACCGTGCCTCTGTCCATTGCATTCAAAACTGAAGATAAGGAACATGCTTCAATATTAGCTCTCTACAACCTCTGATAATTTTGAAATTTAAGAACACTATCAATAAACTTCGTATAACGTTTCCCCCTAGAGTAATCACCTTCAGTTTCCGCGTGTGTCGTGTACAGGTTCATTAGGAGTACTATATCCTCATATGGCTCTTCATGAATGTCATCAGCAATATGTGGATGTGGAATAGAACTCGATAAAGGGACAACATTAATCAGAGAATCCACTTCTAAAGGAATATAATCTGGACTTTATAAAGGTAGAGAAGGAGAAGGTTCAGGGAATGCAGCCATATCCATGCCAATACCAACAACATGTGGCTCCAAAGGTTTTTACAACAAAAGATCTTTAGGTAATGAATCAATACCTTATAATTGAACATCATGTTGCATTAAAGGTAAAGGCACATCCCCCAAGACTTCCTAGTGATTATCGGGATCGACATCATATCAAGGTGGAGACAAGATCCAAAGTCATGAGTCAAACCACAGATCTCGCAGAATCCTCGAATTCGCTCATAGCGTAATCAGAAAAGTGGGTTAACACCAGGTCTGAACTGAAAATTACGCTGGAATCAGAGTGGATCATTAACGTTCCAATTGAGATAAACTCCCACAAAGTCCAGACACATAGCAGATTCCAGAGTATAATCAACATTCATTAGTTTTCTGAGAGCCTCAATAATAATAGTTATGGCTATTTTACTAAAGATTGGTCAAGCTGCCTCGCAGATGAAGCAGGTGCAAGCCAGACCGATTGGTCCAAGCTGGAACAATCGGTCCAAACTTCCTGGAAAAATCAGAAAACTCAGACCGATTGGTCCAAGGCTGGACTGATCGGTCCAGACCGACTCGGAGCACCCAGACCGATCAATCCAGCCCCGGACCGACCAATCCAGCCTCCTGCAAGAAATTTGGAGATTTTCCATATTTTTGCACATGTGTTCATAAGATTTATCAAGATTTCCTATTTTTATTTTATTTCTTTTAAACTATAAAAGCCTTGTGGCTTAGGTTTATTATTTCTTAAGCTTTATTTTATTNCTGAAACTCTGTATTTGGGAGAAGATTTCTGAACCTCTTTATATATCTATATTTAATTTAAATATGTGTTCTTCTTTGATATTGTAATGTTTATGCTTTGCAATGTCTGAGTAGTTCCATAGTTATGTTTTAGAGTTTCCCAGGGAATTCAGGGTTTGATTGTTAGATTTATCATAAGGGGTAATAATTGT
>OVBE01004131.1:0-24815 GCA_900406425.1 Iberis pinnata | reverse complement strand
GGGGAAAGAGCCGGAACAAAGAAAAGAAAAAGAGAAAGCAAAGAGAAAAGAGGCCCGTGGGCGCCGGCGGTGAGGCCGAACGCCAGCGGCGACGGTGGTACAAGAAACCGAAGAACAGAAGCAGCGATGTAGAGAGAAGACTGGAGAAGATGGAGAGAGAGAGTGTTGCGTTGGCTTTTTTTTATAATAATTTTTACGTATAGTCGCAAAATTTGTTAATGTATATTTTGTATCTTTTTGTCTTTTTTGCATGTCTCTTTTAATCATTATTTTCTGGAAAATTTGATTTTTGTAGGTAACTATTTATAGGTAGTGAGGAAGATGTGTTGTTTTTTCTGCCAACTTGTGAACGATCTTTAGATATGTCTTCATTCGGCTCCCGTACCTTCAGCTATCTTTTTCTTTTTTTGCATTCATCTTGTCGAGGGCTCATCGTAGTATTAAATCGTTTGATTAGTCATATGCATCTTTAGTTGTCTTTCTCTTCCGTTATGTTCCCATTTCATAACTTTTTATCTAGTTTTAAATTATAGTTTGGTTTCAGTTATATATGTTTTTAATCATTTTGTAGTACTAATTTATATAAACTTGATTACTCATTGTATTTTGTGTTTCTTTATATGAATTTTTATAGACGTAGAATATATTTTTTCCCCTTATGTTTTCTACAAATAATATTTTTATAATATATTTATTATTAATTATGAGTTCAAATTTAAAATGGTAAACCATATAAATATCATCCATACAATTAAATTATTTATTAAATATGTTATTTTAATTATAATATTATTTTTAAGTAAAAATTAAACATATATTTTTCTCGTCGTCTTTTTTTTTTCCTCTGCAGTTATTACTTCTTCTCTCTAAATGTTGCTTTCTCTCTTGTATCTATGCTAAAATATTTTTTTCTTATGGTTACTCCAACCAATTATCTTTTCGGTTAGTTTTACACCTTCGTTTGATAGAGTTTCATGTATGATTGAGGTTTTCTCATATTTTATTTTTGCATGGTGTAGATTATGTGTTCTTTTAGTTTTTCTTTTTCATATAGGACCTTTGCGCTTGTATTCTGTAGGAATATAATTTATTCAATTTCAAGGTAATTTAAATGGGTTACTCAACTTTTATGGTTCATAAATGCAATTTAGGTTCCTTGCTTCATACTGATTTCTCTAATATTTTTAATTGTTCTATTTAGTTACTATCCTTTGAGCTTTTGCTTATAATATGCACAAATATGTATTTTTTAGTCTATAAGCACTTAGGAAGTTGAATTTTGTATGATAATGAATAAAGTAAATTAATAATCGCAGGAAAAATTAATAAATTTAATTTATAGGTGACTCGTTTAGTTTATAAGTGAATGTGTCTAGCTTAATTTATGGAAGTAGTGGGCTTTTAAGATTAGGAGGTGGAGAATGATGATGTGTTAAAATTCTAGAAACATGTGAAATGAGGTGCCACTCTATGTGAAGAGAGTGTTTTCAACATTATATATAGATATAGGAGTTATAATGATAAGCATATACAAATTCTTTTCTTTCACAAATTTCGAAAATATTAAAATCTTTCATGCTTCTCAAAATTTTCATTTGTGCCACTTCTTTAGACATGTTAAATCTATAAGAGTCGTGAATCTTGTTTCCACTAATCTTGCCTTTTTCATGGTTATGTTTCCTATGTATCTCTCATCTTCTCTACTACAAGAAATTAAACATATTGAGACAAATTCGTTCGTCACAATAACAACTTTTTTGTCACAATAAAAAATTTGTTACGAATTTGTGATGAATTTTGAACAGTCACAATACGTGTGTCACAAAAAAAATTTGTAACAAAAACGTCACACAATTAGTGACGAATTAGGAAGTAACTATTTTGTCTTGAAATAGTACAAAACATAAAAATAACAAATTCGTATCACATAGCAACCAAACACTTCGTCTCGTTACCATCATTTTTCATGACTAAAAATAACGTTGTAAGTATGTTCGTTTTTGCGACGAAAGTATAATATCAAATAACCACAACTAAAAATTAAAAACATTAAAAAAATATTCGTCATAATTAATAATAGAAAACATTGTCTCGAATCCTCGAATTTTATGATTATCATAGCGTTTTAAGTTGGTCACATAATACAACAAAAATATTGTCTCAACTAATGATAATTTATGGTTTTTAGTATGTATACAACAAAAGGTTGGGAAAAATACAACAATTCAACAAAAAATAACAAGAAGCTAAACCTAAAAAATGGAAAGGGATGGTGTTACACTTATAGTTTCTACAAACGTATACAAGATAAGCAAAATCTTATCACTTTTTTCTACAATATCATCAATCAGTCTTGTTCTTCACTCTCTTCTTCTTATGCATTATCTATTTCAATATTACCTTCAGTTTTGGTAGATGAGAGATTGCTTGCAAGGATACGTCCTGAAGTTTAGGCACCCTCTTAGGTCAAGATTCTCAAGCTTAAGATTTGACTCTAGCTTTTCAGTTACATGGTCCGTACGAAGATGGTACCTTCTTAGGCTAACATGACTAAGTGATAGATTAGTTGCTAAGATATCATGGAAAACAATGTTCGTTCGTTTAGGTCATCATCCTTGAAAAAATGTGTCCAAGCTCTGGTTGAGTTTATCATACAACAATTAAAATATACGACCATCCCTAGGACATAAATACAATGAGATGTCAAATATGAGTGCTAAGTCCTACCAAGACAACACATATGACATGATTTCATTACCAGAACCAATCAAAGATTAAAGTTCAAAACAATACACTCCAAAGCAAATATGAGAAAATATTCAACAAATACTCTAAATCACAATGGTTACTTCAGCCACTGAACATAAACACAGTGGCCTAGAATTTCCGAACTGATGAAAAATTCGGTCATATACAACAACAAACAATTCTCAAACCTGCAGATGGTGCCGGTCACTCTTTGAGAAAGGCATATTGATAATATTTGAGTAGATAATCAAGAGTATGGTTGTGCACAAAAAAAAAAAAAAATTCAAGAGTATGGTTATACCGATTCTGATGTAGTGAGAAATCAGAGCATCTTCCCACTTGTCGGTGCCGGGAGCTCTGCCGTAGTAACTCGCAAATCTAGAAGAAAGCGCAAGGAAACATAAAGGATGAAAATTTTTAAAGGACATAGAGTTGAGACATCAAGGGATTGTTAGATACAGTTCTATAAGAATGTGCGAATATGGTGATTATGACCGCCTTGGCAAAATCGAAGAGGCGATGATGAATATGCTTCGATTGTGGAGAGAAATCTCCCTCAGAGAAGGATGTGCCAATATGTCAATAGTTGGATTATCAAATCTATTGAAATCGATGGAAACCAAAATGAAAACGAAATAATTAATTGAAGAACACATAACCCACAAGAGATGGAAAAACTTACTTTTCATACGGCTTCTCTGCTTTTTCTCCCAAGGTGAACCCTATTCAATGTTACACATAAAGTAAAAAGTTTAAGAAAAATATTTCTAATCATGTCCATCAAAATAAAGATCAATGGTTGATAATTTGTATCTTTAGAGTTATTCATGAACCAATAAAAATTTTCTAATCTTTAAACTTTTTCTTTATATGTGGATAATTGAATAAAAGGAAAAAAGGTGTGCTTCTTTTTATTTTAATGTTACAGTTTTTTCTCTTATAATTTATAAACAATACTTTTTAGATTTTAAATTATTTTAACCTATTATATACATAATAAATTTTTTTGAATGAGTTTTTAATATATTTGAGAACTAAATGTTTAATTTTAGGGTTTAGGGTCTAAATTTGTAAAAACTTCACTTTACATATTATAGTTGTTAATTATTTCATTATTTTACTTTAATATATTTGCACTACGATAAATGTCAAAATATGTTTTTACTTTAAATATAAAAATAGTAACCGTGAAGAGATGTATCAATTTAGAGTATAGGATTAAAGATCTATAAAATTATTCCTTTAAGAATAAACAGATTAAATTATCCAATTATGTTGAAAAAATGATAAAACTATTAAAATTATCTGTTTAGGGTTAAATATATGTATTAAATTATCCAATTATGTTGAAAAACAACTATGAAATGATAAAACTATTAAAAAATCTCGTTTAGGATTTTACACTTTTATTAGTTACTTTTTTATATGTAAAATAACATAAGAGCCATTGATTCTTTTGAAAATTAATATGGTGTTGAAGATTTAGGATTCTAGATTTTAGGATCTAGGATTTAAAAGTGATAGGATAATTATTCAAGTATCCAATCAAAAGAAAACATTAGTTTCAAGTTTTTTATTATAAATTTCAAAATTCACAAGAATTAATAGGTTGCTATATAATTAGAGTTTTAGAGTTTAGGCTATAAAATTTATATAGGATCAACACTAGTTATATATATATATATATATATATATATATATATATCCTTAGAACTTTAATAGTCATATTACGTTTCTTGACAATTAAACCATATGAAAAATAAAATTAATAATCATGTTTAACAAAATTTTTATCTTCTAAATACATTTTAACGTATTATTTATATATTTAATCAAAATTTATTTTTATTAATGAAGTTTTAATCTTTTATTTATTAACAATAGTATTATGGTGGTAATACAAATGTAGGTCACAATTATGTCACCAGTTTAGGACAAAATTTCGTCAAACTATAATCACAATTGCTACTATTTGGTTATTGTCACAATTACATTTCTATATGTGACTATTTTTAGTCACGAATCATTCTGTTGCAATATAGTGACGAAACAACTACGAAATTGTGACTTATAAGAGATAGTCACAATATAGTATCTAAAACGTCACAGATTTGTGATAAATATTTTTCGTAACAAAAATATGTCACAATATCCTTAGTTTTTTGTAGTGTTTGCGACACCTCCTTCCTTAGTTTCTTTCTTGTTTGTCCTGTCCCTTTGGTACTATGGAGTTTCAGATCTAATCATGATATACTTCTCGATATGGCTTCTATTACAAGTTGAATCCAAGAAAGAAGGAAGAGAAAAATATGTAATCTTCATTATGATTGTTAACGTCATTGTACAAAGTAGTTAGCTTATATAAGCTCAATTAACAAAGTAAAAAAACATATAACCAACTCTTAAGTATCCAGTTTAGTAAACCAAAGTAATTACTAATCAATTATATCTAATATACCCCCTCAAGTCTTTGGCATCAAAATATCATAAAGGTAAACACTTGAAATCGACATGCGCCTAAGGAGTGAATGAATGGCTTTGGGCTGAGAGGCCTGGTAAGGATATTTTCATGTTGATTATCTATTGAAAGATGAAAATGCTTGAGTCTATCTTTCTTGATTTGATCTCTAATGGGGTGACAATCAATTTTGATACGTTTTGTCCTCTCATGGAAGACCGCGTTAGTGGCTATGTAGATTGTAGATTTGTTATCACAAAAAAAGCTTGGTAGTGACTGAATCTTGAATGTGTAAGTCCCTCAGAAGTTTTTGTAGCCAAATCATCTCACAAGTAACCAAAGCTAAGCTATGGTATTAAATTTCAGTGATAGTCTTGCTCACAATACCCCGTTTCTGTTTAGCTAAAGGAAATATTGAACAAGAATGTAAATTATTTGAAGTTTTGAAACCATGTAAAACATAAGAAAGTTATTGTAAAGTAGGCTAAGTAGCTAAAGATGGATGATCCAATCTTTGATGCCAAAAGATGGGTATTCATTCTGAAGAATGTAAAGGTTGTTTTGAAGTTTACCCCTTCCAATTATCAAGCCATGACTATGTTCTTAATTAAATAACAATGCTTATAAAAATGTGCAGAACAATATGATGTTTTAACTAGAGAACTCACATTAATAAGATTAAACTTAAAATCAGGCACAAGTAACACATTATGCAAAACTAATGATGCAGTTAAATGAATAACACCAATATGAGTAATAGGAACTCTAGTACCATTGGAAAGAGAAATTGTTACATCTAATAAATGTGTTAGTTATGAAATTTTTTCTTTTTCAGAACAAACATGACTAGAAGCCCGACTATCAATTATCCAAGCGTCGTTAAAAAAAGTGGATTTTAAAGAAGTAAGACAATAGTTTTGAAGTATAATAATGGAATTTTCATATTTAAATCCGGTATAGGGAAAAGGACAATACCAAAAGTATTGGTAGTAGCCATGAAGCCATTTTCTGATACTTTAACATAACTAGGATTGGTAGAATCTAGACTCACATGCTCATGGCCATTAATTGAAGAATTTAATTTTGAAATCAAACTTTGGATTTGTTGTGGTGTAAATGATTGGATACTAATGTTGTTTACAACATAGAACTTCTGGTTTTGTTGAGAAGATCCATTATGTGTTGTAATATTGGCAACTGCATTCCTGTTTGAAGCTTGAAACTGTTGTTTTGGTTTATTTCCTTTGTAATTGGAATTATATCCAAGAGAAAAACCATGTTTGATAAAACATTTCTCAATTATGTGTCCATGTTTTCATAATGAGTACATAGAGGCTTCTGTCTCATTGTATTGTAAGCAGCAATGAGAGCCTGTTCTGAATTTAGTGAAGCGGTCTGCTTCTTTTCTGCATCAGAGGTTGCTTGAAATGCCATATTATCCATACGAGAAATAGGTTTCATAATATGTTATCTCTAATTTTGTGTAACAACGTTAAATGCTTCTTCAATGGTAGAAATAAGTTTTAGCATGAGAATATGTCTTCGTGTATTGTCAAAGGACTCATTCAAGCACATAAGATACTTTGTGACTCTATTCATGTGTTGTAACTTTTCCCATATATCTGTTGTAGCATATTCACATTTCCCACAAGTACAACTGGAACTTTTACATGATTTATGTGTTCCTCCCAAAGAGTAATCAATTATGTATAGTATGAGGAAACATCCATATAACATTGTTCTAATTTGTTTAATTTATGCTCTATATCAAAGACTCTAAGAGCATCTTCTTGCTTAAATATATTATCTAGATTATTCCATATTCCTTCAGTAGTAGAGATAAACAATAAACTATGTCATATTTTCTTAGACTTTGAATTCAAGAGCCAAGTTGTTACTATATCACTGCAACGACTTCATATACCATAATCTCTATGCATAGAACTAGGTTTAGGAATAGTACCATCAATATATCCCAGCTTGTTTTTGACATTGAGAGCCATCCAGGTCAATATTCTCTAAGAAAGATAATTTGCAGTTGAAGTCAATTTATATGAAACAAGAATTACACTAGCATGATAGGTATTGTTCTGATAGTTAGGATTATCATATTGATCCTGAGTAGATCTTGCATTTGAAGTTGGAGTCTCATTATCAGAAGAATTAGGCAGAATAGACATTGTATATGAAATTAAAGAAGCAACAAAACAACAAAAGTGAATTGCGAGTTAATTGAAGTAAGATCAAGGCGATTTTGATCAAAGAACAAATAATTTGTAGCTGAAATTGAAGAAATGTGCCAAGAATCCAACATTAAGAGATGAAGATCTTGAGAAAATATGTGAATTGGTGATAGGCTCAGGATTTTAATCCTAAATTTAACTACAGAGAACATATCTAAGTAGTATACACTACGGTCGAATTCCATAGAGACCAGATAGTGCAACTTTCAGTTTATATTGATTCTAGCTAAGACAATAAATATGAGTGGTTGCAACTAAAATCTAAAAAATTAAATTAAATTTAAACATATGTAAATTAATTAACTAAGGCGTCATGCATTAGGAAATTCCACATATATTCAGGTTTAAAGCTCATGTTAACATGCAGGATTTGATCCCGAAAATAGTTCTCAACATGAAAGACATAACTAGATTAATCTCTTCTCTGAGTATTAAGCCCTATGTTTGAATCATCAGATATAAACTCTCGCACGTCTAATAATTCAATCAAACATTAATTTCATATTCAATTGTTCATAGACATTTAAGATAACACTCTCGCTAAGCAAGAACATCTACTCATCTAGACTAGATCAAATCTCTAAACCAAATCTCTTTGTGTTTATTAATCTAAAATAATGAATTAGTGAGCTACTCTAATTCATGAATTAAGAACAAATCTAGACTAAGAACCTAACAATTTCAATCCATTATGTTAAACCTAACTATCAAACATGGTTTCCTTTAGAAACCCCTAAAACCTAACAAGTCGACTACTCATACTTAGCAAAGCAATCAAAAAGCATAATGGAAGAAAGCATATTCAAAAACCAAATCAATATAAAAATACAAGAGTTCATAATTCTTCTCCAAAATACATGGTAGCAATCCGTCTCTCTCTGAAAGCTCTGAAATCTAAATCGTGCGTCAAAAATAAAATAACACAAGCCTAAGGCTTTTATAGTATGAGAAAAGGAAAAACTAAAACTAACAAAAATAAGGAAAACATGATAGGCTTGAGGGAAAATTCGTAATTGTGGAAAATCTTTAATTCTTCTTGGGCACGGGGATCAATCGATCTAAAATAGGATCGATCGATATGTTCTTTAAATGGGATCGATTCGTCCATCTTCATTTTTTCCATTTGCATATGAAATCTTTTGAAATATATCATTTTTGCTCCAGAACGTCCCGAACACCTAGAATCCTAAAAATATGCCAAAAATACAAGGAAAGCACTAGATAATACTAAATAGCAAGTATAAATACTCACTATAAGGTATTAAAACCGAGTAATATCAATCGAAAAGATCATCTTGGTGATGAAGATGAAGAAATGTGGAAATCTTCTCTACAAGAGAAGCTCTAATATCATGTTATAAGTTGAATCCAAGAAAGAAAGAAGAGAAAAATGTGTAATCTTCATTATGATTTTTAACGTCATTGTACAGAGAAGTTTAGCTTATATAAGCTCAATTAACAAACAAAACAAACATATAACCAACTCTTACCTATCTGGTTTTGTACACCACAATAATTACTAATCAATTATATCTAATAGCTTCTTTTGCTTCATAACTAGTTCAGCGGCCGCTATCTGCTTATGGTGAATATAAGAAAATGTCATTTTTATATTCCACTCATTTGCGATGTATTCCTAATGTGTGCAGTCAGGTCCGGACATGAAGAAGCTGAAACCTAATACGAAAAAATTACATGTTCTTACAATTTTTCGCACATTCATTTATAATTTTAAAGTCCAATACATATTCATTGTACGTATGTATTCAGGCATGGCCGTGTGTGCAATCTATATCATTCTCGATTTATCAAATCGTTTGGTATTTGTGAAGGTACGAGTTTTTTTTCACGACAAAATACTCTTTACGTTTCTTGTTATTTTTTTCTCATGATTCGAGGAGTTGTCGATACTACTTTAAATATGTGAAGTATATTAGTTTAGCTAGATTCTCCTGTTGGTCCTCGAGTAAAAACAAACTTTCGGACAAGAATACTCGATTGCTTAAAAATGTCATTGTATGTTATGCAAAGATGTAGTTCAGTTATCTGCTCCTTGAAGTCTATAATCCCTCTTTGGGTTAAGAGAGCAAATAGTTGGCTTTTTGAGCTTCAGTTTGGTTGGGCAATTATTGTCTTGTTTCCTTTTGTTTGGAGTGATTTTGTGCAGGAAGAAAGACATTAAATAGCTTTTGGGCTCCAAGCAACAAGCTCTTGCTCGAACTATATTGTTGTTTTTGCAACAGTCAAGTACCATACTGTATTCTATAGACCATCTTCTTCAAAGGAGACGTGCTTCGGATTTCACATTCTCTCCATAGTGATTTCGAGTGGGCTTACAATGATGTAAGTGGATGATTGTTTCTCTTTAAAGCCCTAAATCTCATGAAGTATTATATGAATTGATGAGCTCAATTATATACGTATGCTTTTGTTTGAAGGTTGTCTCATCTTTTGTTCGACCAATCCATTGGTTGTTGCTTTTGCTTGTTTGACTCTTTATAGGTTTTTAATCCTTTTTAGTGGAGAATAAACTTATTATATATTAATAAAAGAAGAATTCCATTACATACCACATAAAAACTTCGGGGATGATTGGTAAGTGGCTTTTCTTGCTAAAGACCTTTTACAAGCCTTTAAAGCCACACTTTTACCAATCAAGATTTTTTTAATTTTTTGGTGTCAAAACCATAAAAGCCAACGTCTAAAAATCCAAAACCCTAGATGCCATTTCTCTTTGACGCGCTTAACGAGGCATATTTTCAAGATGAATTTCTCCGACGCCGGCGGTAATGGAGCTCGCCGGCGTCGGGCTTGCCTCCTTCGTCTCGTTTCTGGCTTTGGTTCTTCCTTTTTGCTTTTGTGTTTCTCTCATCGCGGCTTCTCAACAAGGTCTTTTTTCGGCGAGTCGATTCTCCACCGCCGAGTTCTCTGTGTGCCTTCACCCTTTCATCTTCTGGTGCCTAGGTCTCTCGTACCCTTTGCTCTGCTTTCATATATGCAATTTACAGTCTCTTTGGCTTACAGATCTAGTCGGGATCTCCTACTTCAACCGAATCTATCATCTTCAAGCCACGTCTCGTTCTCTCTGCCTTGTTGATTTCTTTGCCTTTGGAGATTTGGGCTGGAATGGTCACATGTTGGTTCAGCTGGAGCTTTGTAAACGGGTAATTCTCAGTCTCTTGAACTTTAACGGGGATGAGTTTCCTTTGTTTGATTATGGTTCCCTTAAGCTCATTTATCACCACTTCATTGTTTTGCCGAAGAACCCACATAAGTTTAATCAAAAGTCAATGGTGTCTAGAACTATGTTTGGTGTGGGATTATTGCATCTAGTCTCTTCGGTTGTAGGATGAACGGGGAGCCGTCATGCTCTGTGCATGAAGTATTCACCGATCCGGATCTAGGTTCGTCTTCCAAAGCCGTTTCTCATTTACTGTCGTGTTCGGTCGTTTCTTTGTTACCGTCTTGTGCGGTTGGTTATATTTTACCGTTTTATGCGGTTGACTCTCTCTTACCGTTTTGTGCGCTTGTATTTCTCTTACCATTTTGTGCAGTTGTCTCTCTTTTACTGTCTTGTACGGTCGTTTCTCTGTTATCGTCTTATGCGGTTGAATCTATTTTACCGTCTTGTGCGGTTATATGATTATTAACTCTTAAGATTGTCCTTACATTGTATGAAGTAGGAGGTTGTTTGCTAATGTTGCTCTCGGAATCATAGCTTTTGACAAGGCGTTTCAAGTTTGAAGTTACCATTGACTGTTTCAATGATCTCCTAAGTGTGTTCATTGTTGTCTATAGGATTAGCTTCCTTCCAATCCTAGTTGATTTGGAGTTTTTTTTCTTATGTATTACAATTTTTCATTTTCTACTTTAGGATCTTTTGTATGTTCGTCTCCCAAAGCTTAAATTTAAATTATAATGAAAAGATGAGTTTGACCCAAATAAGCCATAAAAGCCAACTTCTTTTTTCTTCTTCTTTCTTTTTAAAAGCCATCAAAGGCTAGCTTTTGGTAAGCTTTTAATTTTTTGAACTTTAAACAATTAAATATTTTTTCCTTTTTTCACCAAATTTTGTAAAATTTATTATAAACATATATATATATATATATATATATCTCATTAAAACAAAAAATGTTTCATAAATAATCCTCACTTTATTTTCATTCTTTTAAGATTCTTTTAAGATTTATTTATAAATTATTAACTTATCTTATTTTTATATCATATTAAATGAATAAATCATAAATAAATAAAAATTATAAAATTAAAAATTAAATATGACATAAAATAATTCCACTTATTAAAAACATATTAAAAGATATTAGTCATCTCTCTATTTCGATTGCTCGTTGTAGATAATTAATGACATGTTCATCGTTCGATAATTCCAAAACCATTTGTCTGGCTGATTCATTGTTTTCCATCAAGGACATAATATCCCAATATAAAGTTGAATTATATTCGATATTAGAAACCTGGTGTACACGACGTACAACTCTTTTCCTTTCTGATCTCATGGCTTCACCAACAATTCGAATGGTCTCTGATCTTCTATCATATGCCATTGAAATTTCAAATTTTTCATTACTGGTTGATCCTTTACGTTACCGTCTAACATTAGCAGTTGAATGAATTTTATTTGTTTGTGTAGGAACTTCGGTATTTTATTAAGTGAATAGTTTGAATTATTTTCAATAAATTTTATGAATTTTTTCATTTTATAAATTATATATAATTCTAAATTTTGAAATCAATAAAAATATTTAATAATTTTGAGTATACATAAGAAATTAATAGTGCGTAAAATTTTGTTTTGTCATTACATAATTATAAATATGACATAATATTATTTTAGCAAATATTTTTAATTATTAAAAATAACAATCACAACTCTTACAGTTAGGTTTGGTTACCAATCAAACTATTATTATCATTTAAAAAAGTCACAGTCGTTACAACCAAAATCTTTGTAGCCAAAATTTAGCAATAAAAACCAAAAATAATAGTCGTTATCAATTAGGCCTTCATATTATAAGAATACCATTCAGTCTCAATTCACAAATATCATAAAAAAAAATTTCTCGCAAAAATATCATAAACATAAAAACTGAATTTTGGGGATTTATAATTTAAACTTGGGACAATTTGATAACTAACCTAAATTATACATGAATTTTGAAAAATATACCATCTATTTGCATAATTTGAAAAATACACTTTATATATTTTATGACAAAATTCCCTTATTTTTATTAGTTAAATAATTAATTTCGAAAATAAAAATAACTTTTCGTAATTAAATTAATTATAAAAACATCATTAATTTTTTTTAATAAAAATTGTTGGCTTTTATATCTCTGGTGACTAATAAAATTTCCAGTTGAGTTTTTCTAATGTCGTTTTGTTGTATAGTTGATTTTTATTTCATTATACGTTGATTTATTCTACAACAATTGACATATTAAGTGGTACGGAAGTATTTTTGTACAATATACATATTAAATTTGTTGATTTATTTTTCATCCTCGTCGACTTAGTTTTTTTGTATCTTGTTCATATGTTTTCTTAAGTAAAATTAGGTCATTTTTGTCGATTTACTATTATATTGACTTGTTTAACTATCGATTAATAAAATTAATTTGACTTTTAATTAAATCAAATTTATGTTATACAGTCAACTTATATTTGTTGGTTGATTTTTCTGAAGTTGATATATTTTTACACTCAATTTATATGTTTTTTTTTTTACTTTTTTCCATAGTCGATATGCATTTTCTATCGACTTAATAATAATGTTCGTCAATTTATATTTTCATGTTGATTAAATTAAATTTTTTATATGATTTATAAATATAAAATAATCAAATAAAATAATTTTAAATAATAAAAAACAAAGAGGAAAATCATTATTTAGACATAAAAAGGTAGTTTTCAAATTTTAGAAAATATAGTTTAGTTTTTAAATTTGAGAAAAATATGGTGTAGCTTTCAAATTACATTCACAATGAAGTGTAATTTAGCATAATCATCCTTTAAATTTTGGGTTTGAGTTTAGTAACTAGAATTTAGGGTTTAGTTTTGATGGAGTAGAGTTTAGTTTTGGATTTAAGATTTTTTCGTCAAAAGATTTAAGATTTAAAAATTGAAATTTTAAAGAAATTTCAAATTTGTGATTTTTTAAAAATAAAACCTAATTATATTTTTGAAAATGATATTTTTGAGAGTTATCAACATTCTATTTATGAACTCGCGGAGTAACATTTTGCATAGTAAAAATTACTTAAATCAAACATTTAAGGGGCATTCTCAAAAATACCACCAAAAACTAGGTTTATTCCAAAAATATCAAACATTCTCAAAAGTTCTAAAAATACAACAAAAAATGTTTTTGTTCCAAAAATACCACAAATTTTGAAATAACTTTAAAACTTCAAATTTAAACCCAAAAACCCCAAAACCAAACTCCACCCCCTTCAAACTAAACCATAAACTCTATTTAGTGAACCCAAACCCTAAATTTTAAATTTTAAACCCTTAAAATTCATTTTATGTTTGTGGTATTTTTGGAACGTTCGAGAATGTGTGATATTTTTGAAAATTTTGGAATTTGAACTTTTTTTAATGGTGTTTCAAGGAATTCTTCGACGTTTAATAAATTGTGAAAAGAGCAGTTTTTTTTGTTCCATACCTAACACACGAGGCTATATCGATACACGTAGGCATTCAGTATCTTTCAAAAAAAAAAAAAACATATAAAAATTGGAGCTTGAAATCATTTAACCTAATTTCAATACAAGATTAATTAATTAATATTTTTTTTACGCTATAGGATAAGCTTAGCATAAAATCAAAATAAATTCTTTAATTCCAAATTAAAACTTTAATTTAATTAATTTTACTATGAAAAGTGTTGATAAATAGAATTAGGAGCAATCTCAAAAATATCACAAGAATATGTATTTTTAAAAAATAAAATATATTCTTAATTTATTTTTAAAATATCATAAAATTATTTTTTTTTTCCAAAATACCAAAAATATAAAATTTCTTAAAACTTCAAATTTAATCCTTAATTTGCTTAAAATAAACTTTACCTTCTTCAAAACTAAAATCATAGACTCTCCTAACCCAAAAATTCAATTTTTAAAGCATTAAAATCTAATTTTTATGTTTCTAGTATTTTTGAAAGAAAAACATATTTATGATATTTTTGGAACAATTGAGAATATATGATCTTTGTAAAATATGAAGTTAATTTTATGATATTTCATAGAATTGTTTTAAAATTTATGTCACCACTGTTGTATTTCTAAACATAATATTTTTTTTACTTCTACCGAGAAACAAGTCTAATGTGAATAGTTCTTCTACTATAAGTATTTTAGTCTAGTGGTAAAGTAAAATTGGTTCCAACCCAAATACCCAATAATGCTTTGTTTACTGAAGAAAACATATACTTTTGACATTTTTTAATGGGTTTTTTATAATCAACAAAAATTTGTTACAAATTTTTTTTGGGGTTCTTTGCGCTTACTTAAAGGAATCATAGATATCCTCAGTCACTTTGAAATCTGCTCTGGTCTATCTGTTAGTCTGCAGAAAACTCAATTTTACTTTTTAGGTTTGTCTATCTTAAAAATAGATACAATAGTTGAAGAGACAGGAATTTATCATGGAACATTACCAGTCCGGTATCCAGGTTTACCTCTTTACTTCAAAAATCTAACGATGACTGATTGTGCTCCTCTGCTTCTGAAAGTGAAGCAAAAACTATCATCTTGGTCGGCCAGGTGTTTATCTCATACAGGTAGACTACTCCTCATCAACACAGTGCTTTCAGGCATTACTAATTTCTGAAGCTCAACTTTTCCCTGCAAAAAAATGCATCAAATTTGTAAACTCCTTGTGTTCAGCTTTCCTATGGAGTGGAAGTGTAGAAAACAGTCATTCCACTAAAATAGCGTGGTCTTACATATGTTATCCTAAAAAGGAAGGAGGATTAGGCCTAAAAGACCTACTTAAAAGGAATGAGGCAAGCATTATAAAACTTATCTGGATGCTATTCTTCAAGTCAGGTTCCTTATGGGTAGCGTGGTTTCGTCGTGAAGTCCTAAAAGGCTCGCTCAGCAATTTCTGAACAATGAAAGTCAATAAGAGAAACTCGTGGTTAGCTAATCATCTTCTAAAGAAAAGAAATCAAGTATTTAACTGGATTAATATTAGAGTTGGAAATGGACAAAACACAATATTTTGGACCGATCACTAGACACCTTTCGGTAGCTTTTTGTCTTACCTAGGTGAGAGCTCTCCTCGTCAAATGAGAATAAGTATTAAGTCCACTGTTAGCTCTCTATTTGCCAACGGTTCCCGGTTACTCCCTCTTGCTATTACAGAATAACATCTCAATCTCTTAGTCCATCTCTCCACTGTCCATCTATCTTCTGCTTACGATAATTATGACTGGAACCTATCTAGTGCTCTTGGATCAGAAAAACATAACATCAGACATCTATGAAACCATTAGAGAAAAATGATATTGCTACCTAGTCGAATGTGGTATGGATCCATTCAGCGATTCCGAAACATAAACTTCTATCTTGGCTCTTCATTCTAAATCGGTGTCCTACCCAGGACAAATTACAATCTTGGGGGCTCCAAACACCGTCTACATGCCTTCTTTGCGACACACATGATGAATCAATAGAACATCTCTACTTCAAGTGTGATTTCTCGTGGTCACTCTGGAGACAAGTAGCTTGGAGATGCGGTTTCTCCTCCTTTAGAACATGGAGCGATTTAATCTCTGATCCAACTTCTATTGCAGGTAACAAATACAAAAAGAGACTCACACTTATAGCATGGCAGGTGTTGAATCAAGACTTACCAATCAGGTTAGGTCTTTGATCTTGTGAGTTTTAGCTTATGTGATCTCAAGAAGAATTTCATATATCTTTTTGGAATAATTACATGGGTATTTATACTAAGAATACATGCTTGAAACCCTAATTGCATGTCTTAACCTAATGGGCTTCGAGCTGGAAAGCCCAGCTCGTCAGATCGGCCCAACCTAGCTTCAGGCCTTCTAGGTCGCCTTGGGCTCTACAGGTCATCGCCCACTTGGGCCTTCAGCTGAAATGGGCTTTTGGGCAGGTGCTAAACCTGGTATCAATAGTTAGCCCCCCCCCAGGTTGGCGACGGTGCAGCAGGTCATCGATTGAGCTTCCATAATTAAAAGTTTATTTTGGCTGAAGTGCATTTAATGCTTTGTAGCCTTTTGCGAATCGTTTTCGTAGGGAAAATGGAACGTCGCACCTTTACAGATTCCCACGCGCAATCATTTTATTTCTTGGTAATCGTCATCTTCCAGGGGTATAAATACCCCCTTGAACCATCATTCTTATACTTCACTTTTTCCAGAATTTCCTTCGCAGGTACAATCGTCTCCCTTTTCTCTTCTTTCTGTCTCTAGAATTTTCAGCTCGGCGAGTTTTTATAACAGCTCGGTAACTTTGCCGATATTAAACTATGTCTACCTCCCGTGTAAACCCTAACGAATCTTCTGCTTCTCGTGACGATCTAAGTACCGCCGGTTGCTCTTGAAGAACGAGCTCCTCAAGGGCCCTGGATCCAACCAGATGACAAGCTGACAGGTCTCGCACCTACCAAATGCACGGAACGAACCATTCAAGATCTCATTTAGGGTTTCCCTTTCTTTATCCCGTTCCTGATCCCCAAACCCCATGAATAACCTTGGGATTGTCCCCAAGGTTATGTATGTTTATATGAATCCATTTTCAGGAAGTGTCATGTTTGGCTCCCTCTGCCGAAGTTACTGATCTCATATTGCGCGAGACGGAAGATCGCCATCTCACAATTATCTACTCCTATAATCAGGCATATGGTAGCCCTAATGGCTCATGCGCATGAGTTTGGGGTGGAGCTTGGCGTCAGGTACCTGAAAACATGTCGTCAATCAATCCAGTGGTATAGAAGAAGAAGAAGTCGAATACGGGCTTCGTGTACATCAACTTCAAGCCTAAGTACAAGATGATAAGAATGACTTTGGGAGAGAAGATCCATGGTTGGAAAATAAAATATTTCTTCCTAAAGGTCGTCCCGGAGTCCGTCGGTGACGTAGGAAGGATCCTGAAAAGAAAATGGGCAGAAACCTTCGGTAGATACCACCTAGGACCGCCGAGCTGATACCTGGAAAAATCCGACGATTCTAACTCAAGTTTGTTTTGTTATTTTCAGAGCTGCACTTTAACACTGGCCGAACTTTCTTGAAGACTTTGCGAGGATTTAGGAGGCAGGAATCTACCACATTGATCAACTCGACCTCGAGCGTATCCAATAGAGCATCCCGTTTATTAATTCATGTGAGGTTACGCAGGTACCCACTATTTATTTAGAGGAATATCCACCTAACTGTGAGTTGATACTTTTCAGCCAGTTGGGATCTTAATACTTGTCCCGTTAAGAAAAATAAGAGTATGGGACGTCCAAAACCTATCGTTGATTATGCTTCCGAGCTAGGGAAATCAGCTTATAGCTCAAAGAGGAAACAAGAGCAGACATCTGGTTCTGCGGGCAGTGAAGACCCTTGTCCTGCGTTGGTAACCAAGAGAAAACGCCGATCCAACTGGGATCGTGAAACTCGTGAAGTGGTGGTCATCGACTCGAGAGAAGAGCCGAGTTCTGCCATTGTTCCAACTGAGGAACATGGCTCAGGAGAAGAGGTCCCTGTTGAGGGACAAACAACAAATGAGGGTGTTTCTGCTGGGGAACACCAACAAACAGAGAATGCTCCAGAGGAGCAACAGGAAGTTCCTGCTGCGGGAACAACTTCAGGGACAAGTGTCCTTGTCACCGACCTGATAATTCTGCCACTTGCTCTTACTAGTGGAACTCCAACAGTCTCTCAGATTCTGGGAGAAATGACTGGGGATATAGATCCCATAGATGGCAGTTTAGAGACCTTCGCCGAAGAACTTCCTCATCTCCTTGGCGCATGTGGTGATGATGAGGATGAGGAAGAGGAGAAAGAATAGGAGGATGAGGCTGCAAATCCTAAANGGGGGGGGGGGGGGGGGGCAGGATGACTTGCGGGGGAGCTGGGCATTCTCGTTCATGCACAGAGGCATGCCATTCACGCAAGATAGGCTGGCGTGCGCGGGTTTAGTGAATCGCCCGGGGCCAACGGTCTGATCATCCCTACTGTAAATCGGCTGATGGCACCTGAAATTTATGAAGCTTTATCTCGGCAAGCTTTCCAGGTAGGTCCTCTTCTTCTCTTTCTTCTTCTTTGTTGGTGGAATCGTATAAGTTCTAACTCCCATATTTGTTTGATATGCAGACTTTGGTGACGACCAATGAGCTCGTCGCCTTGTCTGGTAATGTAGACGAGCTGGTCAGGTTGTCTAAGCTGGTCGACCAAAGCAAGAAACGGATCGCCGAAGATCGGCTGAAGCTGAATAAACAAGAGGAAATGATCAAGCAGCTGACTACCCAGGTAGCTACCATAACGAGGATGCTAAGTGACACTATGGCGTCTGCTATCAAAGACTTTGCCGGTCTGAGGGCTGAGCTCGAGGGCACTTACGAGTTTGCTATGGCAGAGCTCGTGAATCAGCAAGCAGCTCGGGACCAAGCAAGTGCTGATTTCTTCTAGCTGCGAGAGGCTTATGTCGCTCTCGGGAAGTTGCATGAGAGAGAGATGAAAAGGCTCAGTCTCTCCCGAGTTTTGTAAGTCGCGTTAATGCGGTGATGTTGAGACTCTAGAAGGCCGATCCTATCATCCAGTCCTATTACCAAGCTAAAGGGACTCTGGACTGCGTCCGAATTATAGTGGCAAAGAGGAGTCGAGACTTTGAACTAGACTTGGCCGATGATGCTTGTTGAAGTGATTGAATGGCTGGTGAATTGTCGAACAGACTTGGGTGAATGATAAGAAGATTTTAGGTGTGATTTCTAAGAAAAGAGAATGGAAAAGATAGAAGAATTTGATTGTCTTATGATCTAGACAATCAAACAATTGCAGACTTTATGGATCTCTTACAGATGTAGATTGCCGGGATTCTAAATCCAATGAGCAAGAGAAATTAAACAATTGTTCTTAAACAATCCTTAAGAGGTTTCGACATAAATCTTGCTAAAAAGAAACAAGGGTTTTCGAAAACATTAAATAGGCACATGAGCCTAGGGATTGTCTAACATATCCCAATCCTTAAAGGAAACTAAAATAAAAGAAACTAAAAATAAATGGAAAGCAGCTTCTAGAAGATAAGCCTTGGAAGGCAAGTGTTAGCTTCTAGAAGATCTCCTTATTTTCGCCAAGTATTTAATAAAATACTTATTCCAAATTCTTCACAGAAAGCTCTAACGAAGTGGATAACGTGCCTTGTTAAAACCTTAGTGATTGACCAAAAACCCAATGCGGGAAAAAGTGATCATCTCGACTAAGGAAAAAAAAAAGTACAGTCATTACCCACTTAGCTAACTGATCAGAGATATGGTTCTTCTGGAACGTCAAGCCTGGACAGCTGATAGATGTTGCAAGCTTGATCTTCTGTCTCTGAATGTTGCATCACGTGGGCTTGATTTGCTAGCTCTCTTACCTTTGATCTCGTGATCCTTCCTTCAGGTTCAAGCTACTCCAGTTCAAGCTCCGATTCAGGTTCTGGTTCATCCATGCTCACATCATCCTCTCCTTCTTGAAAACGATTTGACCTCAAATTCGAATCTGCAATATAAGGAATTAAATCAGAAACGTTGAATGAACTAGAGGTTTGATACTTCCCTTTTAGGTCGAGTCTGTAGGCATTGTTGTTGATCTTCTGAATAACTTCAAAGGGTCCATCAACTCGCGGCTTCATCTTGGATTTCCTTTCTTCCAGGAATCTGTCCTTGCGCAGATGAAGCCACACCAAATCGCCAACTTCATATATCATCTTCTTTCGTCCTTTGTTGGCATGTCTTTGATATTGATACGTCTTCTTCTCTATATTGCTCCTAGCTTGCTCATGTAACTTCCGAATCTGCTCTGCTTTCCTTTTACCATCAACACTGCAACGTTATTTCTCAGGCAAAGGAATCAAGTCTAGAGGGGAATTGGGATTAAAGCCATAAACAATCTCAAAAGGTGAAAACAGAGTTGAAGAATGCTTAGCGTGATTATAAGCAAACTCCATGTGAGGTAAGTAGTCTTCCCACAAATTTATGTTGCTCTTGATCATGGCTCTTAAGAGCGTTGATAAGGACCTGCTGACAACTTCAGTTTGTCCATCAGTTTAGGGATGACAGGTTGTAGAGAATGAAAGCTTTGTTCCTAATTTTTCCCAAAGAGTCCGCCAAAAGTGACTTAGAAACTTCGTGTCTCGGTCTGAGACTATAGCCTGTGGCATTCCGTGCAGCCTTACAATTTCCCTGAAAAACATATTAGCTACACTCACAACATCATCAGTTTTGTGGCTAGCTATGAAGTGTGCCATCTTACTGAACCTGTCAACAACAACAAATACTGAATCTCGACCATTTCTGGTCCGAGGTAAACCAAGTACAAAATTCATTGATATATCAGTCCAAGGTTGAGAAGGAATAGGAAGAGGAGTATATAACCCGGTATTATGCATTCTGCTTTTAGCTAGCTTGCAGGTTGCACATCTTTCGCAGATCTTCTCAACATCTCTTCTCATATTCGGCCAATAAAACTTACTTTGCAATCCGAGAAGTGTCTTGGTGACTCCAAAGTGACCAGATAGACCTCCACNACCTCCAGAGTGAGCTTCTCTCACTAGTAATTCTCGGATTGAGCTTTGAGGAATGCACAATCGGTTGCTATAGAATAGATAACCTGTTTGCCTATAAAACTTCTCAAAAGCAAACTTAGAGCACTTGACATAAGCATCCTTAAAGTCTGGATCAGCATCATAGAGATCTATTATATCTTCGAATCCTATGAACTTAGATGTCAAAGTAGATAGAAGAGTGTACCTCCGGGACAATGCATCTGCAACTACATTGTCCTTACCTTTTTTGTACTTGATGACATATGGGAATGTCTCAATGAATTCGATCCATCGCCCATGTCTTTTATTCAACTTTTTCTGACCTTTGAGATGCTTTAAAGACTCATGATCAATGTGGATTACGAACTCCTTTGGCCATAGATAGTGCTGCCACACTTGTAGAGCTCTCACTAGTGCATATAGTTCTTTGTCATAAGTTGGACATTTCATTGTAGAAGCTCCTAACTTCTCACTAAAGAATGGCACGGGCTTCTTATCTTGAGTTAAAACAGCACCTATTCCTACACAAGAAGCATCACATTCAATCTCAAACGTTTTCAAAAAATCAGGTAATATAAGAACATGTGAACTGATAAGCTTCTCTTTTAAAGCCTAAAAGGCTAGTTCTTGTTGTTCCTCCCACTTAAACCCGACATCCTTCTTGATAATCTCTGTCAAAGGGGCTGCCAAGGTGCTAAAATCCCGAAAAAATCTTTGGTAAAATCCAGTTAGCCCATGGAAGCTGTGGACTTCACTGATGTTGGTTGGGCTCGGTCAATCTCTGATAGCCTTTATCTTCTCTTCATCTACCTTAACTCCTTCTGCACTAACAACAAAGTCTAAAAAGACAACTTCATTAGTACAAAATGAGCACTTGGCTCGATTTGCAAAAAAAATTTCGGATCCCAACACATCCAAAACAGATTTAATATGAATTAAATGTTCTTGCAAACCCTTGTTGTAGATGAGGATATCATCGAAGTATACCACCACATATACTCTGATGAATCTCCTAAGAACGTGTTTCATAAGGCGCATGAAGGTGCTTGGAGTGTTTGTTAGACCAAATGGCATCACCAACCACTCATAAAGTCCATGCTTCGTCTTGAACGCCGTCTTCCATTCATCACCTTCTTTCATCCTTATATGATGATAGCCACTCTTCAAATCGATCTTTGTGAAGATTGTTGATCCACTAAGCTCATCTAGCATGTCATCCAATCTCGGGACTGGATGCCGATACTTCCCCGTGATGTTGTTGATGGCTCTGCAATCTACACACATTCTCCAGCTTCCGTCTTTCTTTGGCACAAGCAACACCATGACATCACAAGGACTAAGGGACTCTCGGATTTGTCCCTTGCTTAGAAGCTCTTCAACTTGCTTCTGAAGCTCCTTAGTTTCGGTTGGGTTTGTGCGATAGGCTGGTCTCTTTGGTAACGCTGAACCAGGAACTAGATCAATCTGGTGCTCTATTCCACAAATTGGTGGAAGACCCTGCGGAATTTCATCAGGGAAGACATCACTGTATTCCTGGAACATCTCATTCATTTCACTCGGTAATTCTTGTACTTGGTTAGAGATCTCAACAACATTTTTGCAGATGAATATAAAGCAAGTAAGTTCAGAATCGAAAAGTTTAGAGAACTCATTGTGGTTAATGTAGAGGCTGGTCGAAATCTTTTCTTTCTCCTTTTGCCTGATTTGCATCTGATCTTGATAGATTTTGGTTGGAGTTAAAGGGACCAGCGTGATTCTTCTTCCTTTGAACTCAAAGCTGTGCTTTTTTGTAAAACCATCATGCATGACTTTTCTATCTGATTGCCAAGGTCTTCCCAAAATCACATGGCTTGACCCCATAGGGAAAACATCACAAAGCACTTCATCTTCATACTTTCCAATTGAAAAGTTGATTAGAACTTGGTGAGTTACGGTCAGAGCTCCTCCATCATTAAGCCATTGCAGCTTATATGGATGTGGATGAGGAATAGTTTTCAGATTCAGCTTCTGAACCATAACTTCACTAGCTGCATTAGTACAGCTTCCACCATCAATAATCAAAGAACAAACCTTGGACTTGATAAAGCATCAAGTGTGGAATAAGTTCTCTCTTTGGCATGCTTCTTCAATATGATTTTACACACTTAGAGTCCTTCTTGTAACCAACAAATCTCCAACATCCGTTGATGCTTCTTCTTCTTCTTCTTCAAGTTTGGATCCAACATCTGATTCTTCTTCAGGGACTATTTCTCCATCTTCTCTAAGGAGAATCACCTTCTTGTTAGGACATTCCCTTGCATAATGCCCCATTCTTTGACACCTGAAACACCGAGTTTGAGATAAAGTAGTTCCAGTTCTCAGTTTTACCTCAGTGTTTTGGTTTTCTTCTCTAGTAGTGGCTGGTTTCGGATTGAAACTAGGCCTGGAAGTTGAGAATTCTTTTGGTTTAGAGGCTAGTGGTGCAAAGCTAGGCTTGAAAAACCGCCTCTTGTTCTGAGCTTCAATCAGTTCAGCCTTGTGAACCATCTCTTCCATATCTTGATAACTCTGAAGCTTTAACTTGTCTTGAATGTCTCAGTTAAGACCTCCTAGAAACCGTGACATGAACATATCCTCACCTTCACTTAGATCATCTCGAATCAAGAGAGTTTCAAGCTCTTGAAAGTAATCCCGGACAGTTCTTGTTCCTTGAACTAGCTTGCGAAGCTTGCTCAATATTTCTCTATGATAATAGACTGGAACAAACTTTCGCCTCATCTGAACCGTTAGCTCATCCCAAGTAGTTATGGGAGGCTCTCCAGATCTTACTCTTATAATTCTTAACTGTTCCCACCATAATAAAGCATAACCACTGAATTCCAAAACAACGATTTTGACTTTGTTTATGTTGTAGGTTCCTTGGCATAGGAAATTGGATTCCATTTTCCTTTCCCAGTCTAGATAGACTTCAGGTTCATTCGTGCCTAGGAATGAGAGAAACTTGATCTTAATGTGCTTCAACTGCTGATGTGCAGGATCATGGAAGTCTCGGTTCTGTCTTGGACCTCTAGGCCTTATGGTGCTACCATAGCTATGGTCCGACACCTCTTCTTCCTCAGAAGACACATGATATGATCTATGATATTGATCTTGGTTCCTTGTAATTCTCAGACCAACTTTGGTTACGAAGGATGAACCTTCTTTGTTCGGTTTAAAGGACTCTCCTATGTGTCCTTTTCCTTTAGCAATTCGGCTGAATTCAGAAGGTGTAGGAGTTGGAGATGAGTGTCCATTACTTCGACTTCTTTTCTTTTTGTCCAAACTTATTGTATCCACTTTGTCTTTGAGTAGCTCTATCTGTTGCAACAAGATAGCATTGTTGTCCTTGATTTGTTGACTCATCAACCTATTCAAGGTCTCCATTGCTTTTGCAGAGAGTTCCATGGTACCTGAAATACCAAGAAACTTGCACCAGTAATTTTTCAAAGACACCAAACACACAACATAAACACTTCGAAATATTGGATTCAAATTTTGAAAATATCTAAGTGTTCTATATGCAATCTAAGAAAGAAATCAGATTAATAACCTAATGCAATT
>OVBE01004130.1:0-17086 GCA_900406425.1 Iberis pinnata | reverse complement strand
CCAAAAAGGCCACCCCCCCCCCCCCCCCGAAACGAGACCGAGAGGAACTACCTCAAATGGCACCGACCCCACCATTCAAAAAGCAAATTAATATGATCTTGGGAAATCACCAGTTTGGCCTAAACTCAGTAACAACGATCAAAGCATACGGGCGCAAGGCGGCATCATGTGAGAAATGGCAAATCAAGCCCCTGGAGACGGGAGAACCTATAGCCTTCGACGAGACATACACAACATGACTCGACATCCCTCATGCTGACCCACTAGTCATCGAACTAATCTTAGAAGAATAGGCGATCGCAATAGTACTCATAGATACGGGGAGCTCGATAGATTTGATCTTCAAAGAGACTTTGGTGAAAATGGACATAGACCTCTCGTGAATTGAGGGACCACCTGTGCCATTGACCGGCTTCACCAGCGACACATCCATGACGATCAGAACTATCAAACTACTAATACACGCAGCTAGGGTATCGAGGATGATCGAATTCACAGTGATTGACAAACCAGCAATATACAACGTAATTCTGGGAACGCCATGGATAAACACAATGAAGGTTATACCCTCTACGTACCACCAATGCGTTAAATTCCCCACTAAGGAAGGGATCAAAATGATCAAAGGAAGCCAAAGATCAATCCGAGCTTGCTACCTAGCCGAAATAAAACTCTAAGAAAAGGCCTTATAGAAATTACAGATTGGGGAGCCCGCTCCGCCTACGGAGCCGACATACGAGGAACCCAAACTCGATGAGGTGACGCAGTACTGTATATACCCAGGATACCTAGAGCGCTACGTCGGCATAGGATCAAAACTTCAAAAAGACTTGAAAGAGGAGCTAATCATTTTCCTCAAAGAAGACAAACACACATTCGCATGGAACATGACGGACATGCCAGGAATAAGCTTGGACATTATGTTTCACGAGCTAAATGCGGGCCCAAATTACAAGCCGCTTAAACAGAAAAGCGCAAACTGGAGGCTAAGCGGGCTCAGGCAGTTAGAGATGAGGTGGAAAAGTTATTAGGGGCAGGTTCAATCACCAAGGTGAAATATCCGGAATGGCTGGCCAACCCCGTAGTGGTGATGAAAAAGAATGGAAAATGGAGAGTATGCATAGACTTCACCGACCTGAATAAAGCATGTCCCAAGGACATTTTCCCATTGCCAAACATAGATCAGCTCGTCGAAGCCATAACTTGTTACAAGCTGCTCTCGTTTATGGATGTCTTCTCGGGCTACAACCAGATACTCATGCACCCAGATGACAGGGAAAAAACCGCTTTTACTACGGACAAAGACATCTATTGCTACAAAGTATTGCCTTTCGGCTTGAAGAACGCAGGCGCGACCTACCAACGCTTAGTCAACAAAATGTTCTCGGAACAGTTGAGGAAGATTATGGAAGTCTATATAGACGATATGCTTGTCGAATCCTCTGATGAGGACAATCATGTGGGCGACCTGCGCACCTGTTTCAAAATACTAAACAACTACAGAATGAAGCTAAACCCAACTAAGTGCACATTTGCAATAACCTTGGGTGAATTCCTCGGCTACCTGGTGACCAAAAGGGGGATCAAGGCCAATTCGAAGCAAATAAATGCACTGTTAAGGATGCCGTCACCCAAAAACATAAGAGAAGTACATAGACTAACTGGGCGCATAGCCGCCAAGACTAGGTTTATATCTAAATCCACGGACAAATGCCTTCCATTCTATAACCTCCTGAAGGGGAACAAGAAATTCATCAGGAATGAGGAATGCGAATCAGCATTCAAAGAAATAAAAACCTACCTGATGACACCACCAATCCTTTCGAAACCGCAAGAGGAGAAAACACTATACATTTACATCGCGGTGTCATGTCATGCAATCAGCTCAGTTCTTGTACACGAGGAGCTAGGTGACCAGAGGCCAATTTTCTACCTCAGCAAAATCCTAGACGGTGTCGAGACCATATACCCAAAAATAGAGTAATTGGCCCTAGTTGTGGTGCACTCAGCAAGGAAAATGCGATCTTATATCCAATCACACTCGATCTTTGTGTATTCCAATCAACCACTACGTACAATCCTACACAGTCCGAACTAGTCGGGAAGACTCTCCAAATGGGCTGTCGAGCTCAGCGAGCACGATATAGAATTCAAAAGCAGAACCTGCACAAAATTTCAAGTCTTGGCGGACTTCCGGATAGAGCTACCACCAGAGATGGATTTGGCAGTACAGCCAGATGAAGCAAAATGGTCACTAAACGTAGATGGGGCAAGCTCAAAACACGATTTTGGAGTAGGAGTACGGTTAGTTTCCCCAACCGGGGAGATGGTCGAGCAATCGTTTTGATTGGACTTTGAAACAACGAACCTGAATACGAGGCAATAATTGTCGGGCTGCGACTGGAAACGGAAATTGGAGCTAAACGAGTAACAACCTACTACGATTCCCAACTAGTTGCAAACCAATTCAGTGGGGAATACGAGACAAGAGACAACATAGTGGAAGCACACCTAGGCGTGGTGAAGACCCTTTACAACAAATTTGCAGACTTCAACCTAATAAAAATCCCTAGAGGCAAAAACATACTTGCTGACGCCCTAGCCGCATTTGCCTAAACTACGGACCCGCAAACGACCAGGGTCATACTAGTTGAAACCATCGACAGGCCCAACATCTCCATCACGAAAGCTACCTGCATCATACAGGATTCGATCGAGGAATACAATGCCAACCCAGATCCCGAGGACGTCAAAAAGGACGCAATTCTGATGGAAAAGGACGAGGTCGAAGTAGAAATAGACTGGCGAATTGAGATACTAGCCTACATAACAGACGGGATCTTGCACCAAAAAATTGGGAAGCCATGATACTCAAAGCCAAAAGTGCTAGATACACTCAATTAGAAGAAAACCTCTAAAAATGGAGTGTACGCGGCCCGCTACTAAAGTGCATATCCTGCCACGAGACAAAGAAGATTATAAGGGAGGTGCATGACGGAGCATGCAGAAATCATTCAGGTGGCAAAGCACTGGCATTCAAGATAAAGCGATACGGATACTAATGGCCAGCCATGATCATGGACTAGAAACGGTACGCCCTAAAATACGAGAAATGCCAAAAGCACGCGCCGTTGATATACAAACCAACTGAGGAGATGCAATCCATCACAGCGTCGTGCCCATTCATGAGGTGGTCCACAGACATAATTGGCCCAATGCACAGGTCGAAACACAAACTTTTCCTCCTCGTCCTAACAGATTATTTCTCCAAGTGGATAGAAGCTGAATCATTTGCTAAAGTAAAATCCGAGAACGTGGAATCCTTTATCTGGAAGAACATAATTTTCCGCCAAGGGATCCCCTAAAAAATCCACACCAACAACGGTCCCCAATTTGCCTCAGATCGATTCAAAGAATTTTGCGAACGAATGTGCATAAATTTATCATTCTCAACATCGTACTACCCACAAGCCAACGACCAGGCCGAGGCCGCTAACAAAACAATCTTAGACAGAATAAAGAAGAGGTTGGACGCCAAAAAGGGTAGATGGGCAGACGAATTGGAGGGGGTACTTTGGTCTTACCAAACGACACCCAGAAGAGGAACCAACGACTCGCCTTTTGCTTTAGTGTACGGAACCAAGGCAGTAATACCATCCGAGACCAAAGTCCCCAACCTCAGGTTTGAGCTTGCACCTCAGAACACGGATCAAAATGATCAGATGCTCATTGACATAGCAGACATCGTTGATGAAAGGAGAGACCAGGTGACGATACGTTTACAAAACTATCATAACACCGCATCACGATCTACAACAAGAAGATCAGGACGCGATGATTCGCTGAAGGAGAGCTGGTGCTCCAGGAAGTCTTCCCCGCAAAGGCCAAAAAGAATGCAAGAAAGCTGGGAATCAAATGGGAAGGACCATACAGAATATCCAAGATCATCAAACAAGGAGTGTACGAACTAGAGGACACAGAAGGAAACGAGGAGCGACACCCTTGGAACGCTAAACACTTGAAGAAATATTTTTGTTGACGACTAGCAAATTATTTCCCCTTTGTTTTCACGCGTAATTGTACTTTTCAATACAGTGAACTACAACCTCGGCTTGATCCCCACCGGGGTACGTAGGCAATTCCGTTAAGGAATTAAGCTATTGTTATTGATTATTTCGATTTCGCATCATCCCCTTCTTCATGATTTTTTCTCAAAAATAGGGGAGATGTATTAGTCTTTCACACTCCGACCCAGCCCGCCCTCTCCTTCTTCATGAATTTTTCTCAAAAAATGGGGGAGTTGTATTCGTCCTTCACACTCCGCCCTCTTCTTCTTCATGATTTTTTCTCAAAAAATGGGAGAGATGTATTCGTCCTTCACACTCCGACCCAGCCCGCCCTATCCTTCATGAATTTTTCTCAAAAATGGGGGAGATGTATTCGTCCTCTACATTACTAAACAAGCCCACATCAACCGGGGACTCTTACTTAGTTGATGAAACAGCTCGAGGACGTACAAAATGTTATATCTCACCCAACCAAAGGGATTATCCACCTAAAGTTCACTATGTTATCCATCACCAACCATTCGAGTCTTTATCGTTTTTGCCTATCCTATCTACCAATACTCCGACGAGATCGATGGGAGAACACTATACTACACCTGCGAAGGGCTACCTAAGCCTTCACTGTTTGCTCCTACGAAGGACTACCTAAGCCTTCAACTTTTGTTTCTTTCGTAAAATTATCTAAAACTTTAAATACCTCTTCATCATAACACAACACTCAAAACAAAAAGAATCGAATACATCACATTGTATGACCTGGCCAGTCATGCAATACATCGCACACCCTCCAGTGGGTATCAGCCTGAGCAACCCTCAGCAAGTTGTAAGCGCTAAAGCCGAGCCCAATCTCGCAATAACGTATTATTAAGGCATATGACAAACGCTGTCAACAACTGAAACACTCATTCTGCATTTGAACATTTGATCCCCCGAGTAAAGTATGTTATTTTATACAATTTATCTTAATGACAAAGCATATATCGATCTTATCTGGCAAACACACACGATATTAGTCCAACAAATATCACTACATCTAGAAAGGATCTTAATATAAACTCAGCTCGAAGCGAGTGCGTAGAAGCAACATCCAAAAACATTAAATTGAAACTCCAACATAAATTAAATAAACTTAAAGGTTCTAGGTTAAAGCCCCTCGGGCACCAAATTCAAGTTCGCATAACAGCCAAAAGAGTTTTAAAAACAAAACGCAAACAGGATGAGATTGAGGATTTTCTAGGCGTGCGGGTCTTGGCCGGCTGCATTGTCTACATCCCCTCTGGGGGCTTCTTTTATCGGAACAACTGCGACTTCTCCGATGCGTACCGCGACTTCGACCGCCTTGTCAAAACCTCCGCCCGCATTGGCACCAAGCCCATTGACCTCCTCCTCTTCAGTCCCCTTTTCAGCCATAACCTCTTCCTTGTTCCCTCCTCCGACGGCCTCTTCAACAAAGTTCAGAGATGGGAGATTTGTAACGTAAGGATTGATGTCTTCATCCAGATTGGGTTCAGAGGGCTTGCTCAAGTCGAACCCAGTGGGCGTCGCCGTCCAGTCCTTCTCCATGTTCAGCTCCTTGAAATCTAGCATAGCCAGCTTCTCGTTGAACCCACCCAGGTCTTTTTCCAAATCCTTCTGCTCTGTCTCCAGAGTGGTCTCCCCCTCTCTCAAAAGCCTAATCAGCTCGAGATTATACTTAATTTGTTATACCTGCATTAACTTCTCCTGATACACTCGTTCGTTCGCAACCTTCCCTTTCACCCGATCCATTTTCCTGACGAACTGTGCCGTCATCTCGTCTTCCTTTTCTTTAAGCTTCTGCTCCATCCGGTTATCCATATCCTTCATGATGCCCGCCAGCTCCTTGGCCATGGAAGCCACCTCCTTCTTCAAATCCTTCATGGCCTTGTCGTGACGAGCCACCTCCGCACTCAGCCTCTCTACATCCTTCTTCCTTAGATCCTCTTGTTCAACTACCTCAGCCCTCAACCTACTGTTCTCATTCGTGAGCATTTCCACCCGCCTCACTGCAGTTTTCAATTTGGCGATAGCCTTATCAGATCTTGCTGTCACATCCTCGATCAATTTGATCCCAGAGTTCTTTTGCTCTCTCCTCGGTTTAACATCCAAAACCCCTACCAGTCGGTTAGCCAGAGCCGCGATCTAGGAAAAACAAGTTGCACATCAATCAAAACAAGAGCCGGCTTTCAAATCGCGAAACAAAAAGAAAATTGAAATGAAAAACACAACAACCATACCTCGGCATGGGAGCGAGCCCAATCAGTATATTCCTTATGATCATAAACTTTAGGACCACCTAGGCTAAGTTTAGACATCAGCTCTGCGCAAAGGTCCCTTTCTTCCACCATGGGAGACTGGTTCGGCCAGGAGAAGCTGAACGCGAATCCGCCTTGATCATGTACACCGACTGGGGATGCCTCCTGAGTGCGAACTCTCTTCTCTAAGGGAGCATCAAGGAGACATGATAATTTCTTACTGGAACCTACAGCCTTCTCCCGACGCTGATCACCATGGGATGAGTCAGAGACCTCAATAGGGTCCACCTCCATGGGAACCTTATCCTTGGGAGTCTTCGCCTCCTGAGCAGCACCGAGTCCCGCCGAGCTGGGAGCCCCCTGGGAACTTTTCAATTTACAAGCTTCACGATATGGGATGGGATTCTTCATAGTGACAAAAAAACGTAGATGGAGCACCTGCAGCAAACCATACACCAAACGTCATGCAACACTAACAGACCAAAATAAAACCTAAACAAACCACTTATTTGTGGATGATTCGGATAGCGGTTCTAACGGCAGTCAGTTGCGGGATATTCTTTCCCCGTCGAAAGTGTTCCAGTTGTTCAGCCGGTTGCTCCTGAGCATTTTTCAATTCTTCATATATTCGGCTGAAGGATCCTCAACATAAGTCAGATGCAGGACTAACAAACACCCAAATAAGAAAGAAAAGGCCAGTCAACCAAAAAATGCCCCAAAAATCAACCGACATACAAAAATGAGATCGAAAACAACCAAAAAGTATCAATATAACAAGCAAACAAGGGGACGTAGGATTTAATTTTAAGAAAGGAAAAGAGGGGGTTCACATCAATTTCCATAGTCCACCGAGACTGTAGATCACTGGGACTCGTAGTCCCGAAAGAGAGATGATTAATTTCAAGGAAAAATAAAATTGCTTCCAGTCAGTTTTTTCTTGGGGGGCTTGACCGGCTGTGAACCCTTGGTTGGGCTTATTGGCTAGGTACCAAAGGCCACCTCTCGGACCCCTCTTTGCATACGTGGCAGCCTCGAGCATATCACAACTTAGTTTGAAGTCGTTCTCCCTCGCCTGGACCATCAGAAAAATCGCATGTCGGACCCCTTTAGGCATCAGCTGGCTCAGAGCCATCCCCCGGCGATGCAAATACCGAACCAACAACTCGGGAACCGGAAAACGCAACCCACATATCTTGAAAAAGATCTTGTAGACCGCGACGAATCCCAATGGGGGATTGTCTGGAAACTGACTAGGATCGGGGATTAAGAATCTGACATCAGACGGGAGATCAAACTTCTCCCAAAGCGTTCTCACAGACGTGAGAGATGAGCGAGAAGAAGAGAAAGCCATGATTTGCAGAGCTGCAGCCCCCCTGGACCTTGCGCCGGAAACGATGGAAGTTCCGACACTCGTACTGGCAGTAGGATGCGACGACGAGCTTTTGCTCCAGAAGCGAAGCGCCAGTTATCTCGACATGACGGAAGAACCGAGATGGGAGAGAAATTAGAAGAGGGAAAGTAGAGAGGGAAAGAGAATCCAAGGAGATTCAGAGACAAATCAAAGAAGAAGAGAATGGATTGAAATGGGGAATAGCAAACCCTAGCAGAAACTAAAGAAAGATGAGGAATTGATTAATTGTACCTTAGGTTGTGTAAAGAGAGAAAAGGAGTGGACGGTTGAATGCGTAGTGGGGAGACGGTTCCAATCGCTTGAGGAGAGAGAGGAGAGCAGCAGTAACTGCTTCGAAGAATGCAAAACCACCTTTTGTAAGCATAATCATGACACTTTTGAAGTTCAAAATTGGAGCACGCGCCGCATGTTAGGAGAAAATAACTGTGAGACTGTTAAGATTTCCTCAACCGAAATCATAACAAATCGACCTAACAAATGCTAAATCTTTGGGAAAAAGAAATTATCTGGTTCAACATGAAATATTAAAATGCATATGTGACAATCATATGTAAATGCGTGCATATCTAAATAAGAATGGCAATTGGAGATCATTTTGAAGCAGACAATCTTGAGTTGAATTTCAACCAATCTTCGAAGGTCACCCAACTTGCTAAGCTCATAGGGAGACCCGAGGGCTAATATGTTGGTGTCGAAACCCCCTCAGCAGGATTTTACTTTAACTAGTATCACTTTCCGGATAACGGCTCAACGTGTACTAAGGCACAGGAGAATTTACCCAGTAGATCTCTACCTAGGCGTGAAAGGTGAGCGATCGAATACTTAAGTCGTAGATGGCCTGAGGAGAATGTGAGCACGAGAGGAGCAAATGAAGACTAAGTCATGACAGTTCCGAGATAGGAGGGAGACACAGAGATTGTAGGCTCAACAATCCGAGAAGATCAGAACAACCCGGACAGGACGGAGAAGAATATAAAACAAGAAGAGAGAGAGAGGAAGAAGGGGGATTTTTAGACTTTTGGAACTAAGATTTGGCATTTAACTTGTTCTTATGTATTGACATTATAGAGATCAATAAAAAATATATACTTTTCTTTCTTTCGATCCTTATTGAAATAACTAGATAAAAATTCATTGTGTGTTTTAGCATCCACACAATCTAACTTGATAAATGAATGCAATTGAAATTTCTTGATAGTTAACTGTAGATAAAAAAAATCCAGTCAGTATTACAAGTCAAATATGGTGCCAATAAACATATTAAGTTTTGACAAAAAAACAAACATATTAAGTTTGACGTAGAAAATTGACGCTTACTTTAATTAATCCAAATGACTTTGTAAGAAATAAGGCAAAATCGCATAAAAAACTTCCCAGAATGTCACTTTCTATCACTTTAAACCTTGATATTGAACTACTAGAACTTTTAACCTTTAATTTATCAAAAATCGCATTAAAAACCCAGAAAGTGGCAGCTGTTTTACACGCCGTCTTTTCTGCCGTTTTCTTTAACAGAAAAGTTAACGGCGGCGTTGACTTTTTTTAATAAAAAAGTTCGAAATTTTTTTAAATTTAATAAAAAATTTTTTTTTTAAATTATAAAATCATAAAAGATCATAAAAAATTTAAAAAAATTAAAATTTTAAAAATCATAAAAATTCAAAAAACCTAAAAAAGTAAAATAATTCGTCAATTTAATTTTAAAAACCTAAAAATATTATAATAAAAATTTCAGAAAATTGTAAAAAATCATAAAAATTTCAGAAAAGTATAAAAATTTAAAATGAATTGTAAAAAAATGCAAAATTTCAAAAAATTATAAAATTATAGAAAATTGATGAAATAATGATGTTCTAGATCATAAAACTTTTTAAAATCCCAACGAATCGTTGTTGCCTACTCTCGCTATTCTCCACTCTCGTTGGGATTTTAAAATTTTTTATGATCTAGAACATCACTCTTTCATCAACTTTCTAGATTTTTTCAATTTTCTAGTATATATAATGTTCTAAATCTCTCTCTCTCTCTATATATATATATATATATTAGCAAAACTAAAGTTGGAAGAATTATCTTCATTAAAATCTATTATATATGAACTTAGTTTCTTAAAATTAAATTAATGAATTATTTTATTTTCTTAGGATTTTTGAAGTTTTTATATTTTTTTGAAATTTTATTATTTTTTTACAATTTTTAAAATTTTTTATAATTTTCTGAAATTTTATGATTTTTTATCATTTTCGGAAATTTTTATTATAATATTTTTAGGTTTTTTTAGATTTAATTGATGAATTATTTTACTTTTTTAGGTTTTTTGAAATTTTTATGATTTTTTATGATTTTTTTTTATTTTTTCGATTTTTTTATAAAATTTTTAAACTTTCCTGATTTTTAAAAAACTTTTTTGAATTTTTTATTAAATTTTATGATTTTAAAAAAAAATTCGAATTTTTGAAAAATCTTTATTAAAAAATCAAATTTTTTATTATAACAAAAAAAAAATCAACGCAGTCAACGCCGCCGTTAACTTTTCCGTTAGAGAAAACGGTGGAAAAGACGGCGTGTAAGACGGCTGCCACTTTCAAGGTTAAAAGTACTAGTGGTTCAGTACCAATGTTTAAAGTGTTAGAAAGTGATACTCTATAGATTTTTATTTGATTTTCCCTAAGAAATAATAAGCTTGTATGTAATTTAAACATGCACATAATCACTTTTCAAAAATTAATTAACATCTTTTCATCTTGTTAAAAATGATATTTATTTAATATGTTAAAAATATCAAAAATTTATATCATTATTCTTTGATGTATTGAAAAACCTATTCAAAGATTGCATACAAATAAAAGTGTGTGAAAGGTTCAACTTTTTTTCTTCTAATTACGTTGATAGCTTTTATATTCATTTAAGAAAAACAAAAAATGATTTATCTTTTTTTTCTTAACATCAAATTCATATATTGATTCAACAACAAATACAAAAGAGTTCATAAATTCATAAAATTAAATAAAAATACAACAATCATAAACCGAGAGACTTAGTCGTTAACGAATTATTAAATTTGTTAATTTCCTTTTTCAGAATCAATCATAAACCGATGAGATCGTCGTTTTTCTTGGCTATCATCTCCGGGATGAAACTCCATAGTCCTACAAAAGTATCATTGAAAATTTTCATAGTCTGCTCCATGGATTTGTTGCATCTTCGTGAACCAAGTTTTTTCGGATCCCATATTCGCCGACCAAGACACCATATTGGTTTGTGGATTTTATATTCAATCATTTCATCAACATAGAAACCGACATCATAAAAGATTCAAAATATTTCATGGAGATAACATGTTCGACGTTATAGTGATATAGTAATAACATGTAGAAGCTATGGCCACGTGTGCAAGTCTCATTGGTGAGAATTGAGAAGTTTGTTAATCTGTTAAAACAGAGTAACAGATTAAACAGAATGAAAAACAGAGTTTTGAGCTTTATAAGCTGAAGGAAGAAGAAGAAAGGTTCTACGCAAAAGAAGTTTATCAAATCTCTTTCTCTGAAATTCTCTGTAATCTCTCATTAGCTCATTGATGTTCTAGAGTGGTTTCTTTGTAAGCTCTACACATTGTGAGTCAAGAATTTGTACTTCTCTTGAGTATTGATTCTTAATTCTTCATAGTACAATCTTAGTGTATCAAAGGTATCAGAGCCAATTCGATTCTCACACATTTTCGGAATCCTTGTAGAAGCTATGGAGACGAGATCGTAAGCATCAAAGAAGGATAATAGAGAAGATGTCGAAATGGAAACAAGATTATCGCGATGTTGATCAATGCGATGGAAGAAATAAATTCAAAAATTGATTCATCGATTCAGGAGAAGATCGCATGCTTGAAAGATTCTCTGGAACATACAGCAGAGAAGAATTCAGCTGAACTATTCGAAGCATTCAAGATTTTCAGTGATAACAATGGAGGTTCTTCAAAATCGGGACCAATACTTGACAATCCACCTGGTTTTCAAATACATAATCAGGATCAATCTCAAAATAATCGATCTGGTAACTACTCAAACTATTCTGCTATTACGTGATTAGCAAGATTATATTTCCCTAGGTTCAATGGTGATAAGATTAGGGAATGGCCTTTTAAAGTTGAACAGTTTTTCTTGATTGATCACTCACCTGATTATATGAAAATCAATCTTGCTTCAATACACTTTGATGACGATGCTGCGGCTTGGCACAAGCTCTAATTCAATCTGATTCAAGACAATATGCTACTAAAGATTGGCATACTTATAAACTGTGGTTAAATGAAAGATTTGAAGAAGTGCTAGATGATCCAATGGCAGAATTAAAACAACTTCAGGAGACTAATGGCATTTCTGAGTATCATAGCAAGTTTGAAGTGATTAGAACTCGGATTAATCTACCTGAAGAATACTTGGTCAGTGCTTATCTAGCTGGTTTACGCATGGATACACAGATGCATTTACGAATGTTTCAACCAAAATCAGTTAGGCAATGTTTAGTTCTTGGAAGATTGTATGAAAAGGCACATCCAAAACGCAATTCAAACTCAACTTGGCAAAGTCAGAATCAGTTCACAGACAGCAACTCATCCAAGTATAATACTAATCAAAAGTCATCTTTTATTCATAAGGAATTGTTAAACCAAGATCAGAAATTTGGTATTCAGCCAAGAAAGACTTTGACTAAAGAGGAGATCAATGAAAGAAGAGCAAAAGGATTATGTTTTCAATGTGATGAAAAGTATACACCTGAACATTATCAAACTCATAAAAAGCAGTTGTATATGATTGAAGCAGATGTTAATACAGATACAAAAGGGGAAGAAGAGGATTCTGAGGTAGATGAACAAAGTGAAATTGCACACATTTCTGTACATGATGTTAATGGTGTTACTGATTATTAGACTATGAAAGTGAGGGGAACTCATGGAAAAGAAGTGATGTTCATATTGATAGATCCTGGATCAACTCACAATTTTATTGATCCTATTATGGTGAACAAGTTAGGATGTCTAATAGAACCAGCTGGTTCAGTAAAGGTTGCAGTAGCTGATGGCAACACAATACCTATTAAAGGTCGTCTTAACCAGTTTCAATGGAACTTCTAAAATCATACATTCACAGCTAATTGTATGGTAATTCTATTGGTAGGGTGTGATAGGGTGCTTGGTGTAGAGTGGCTGCAAACTTTGGGACCAATTACTTGGGATTTCAAAACATTGGAAATGCAATTCAAGTTGAAAAATGTTAAAATAGTCCTTCATGGATTGAAACAAGGTTCAGTAAAGGAGATTAAAACAATCAGGTACTCTAAAAAGCAAGATACATCAACTCAAATGGCTATGTTATGCTCAATACATCTGAGTGTTTTGGATACAGTTCCTAAAAGGGATGATCAACTAACAGAACATTCTGCAGTGAAATTTCCTGGTATATCAAGTTTGTTGGAAGATTATGTAGACATATTTGAAGTACCAACAGTCTTACCACCTTTTAGACCCAATCACAACCATAAAATCAAGTTGATAGAAGGTTCCAACCCAATAAATCAACGGCCATACAGATATGCCATATATCAGAAGAATGAGATTGATAAAATGGTTCAAGAGATGTTAGATAATTGTACAATTCAGCCAAGTTCTAGTGCTTATGCTTAACCTATTATTTTAGTCAAGAAAAAGATGGAACTTGGAGACTTTGTGTTGATTATAGGGGGTTGAACAACATTACTGTCAAGGATAGATTTCCTATTCCTTTAATTGAAGACTTAATGGATGAATTGGGTGGCTCTTGTATTTACTCAAAGATTGATCTAAGAGCAGGTTATCACCAAGTGCGTATGGAGCCTCAAGACATTGATAAAACAACTTTCAAAACACATAATGGGCATTATGAGTATCTTGTGATGCCTTTTGGTCTCACTAATGCACCAGCAACTTTTCAGGGACTAATGAATGATGTTTTCAAACCTTTATTGAGGAAGTGTGTACTAATATTCTTTGATGACATTCTCATTTACAGCTCTTCTATGGAAACTCACCTGCATCATTTACAATATGTGTTTATGTTGATGAGGAAGCAGAGCCTATTTGCCAAGATGAGTAAATGTGCCTTTGGAGTAGATAAGGTAGAATATTTGGGACACTTTATCACTACTAATGGAGTTTCTACTGATCCAGCTAAACTGGAAGCAGTTTCAGAATGGCCTATTCCTAAGAATGTCAAGCAATTGAGGGGTTTTCTTGGCCTAACTGGGTATTACAGAAGGTTTGTCAAAAATTATGGTTCAATTGCTAGACCATTGACAAATTTAACAAAGAAAGATTCTTTTGATTGGGATAAATCAGCAACTGATAATTTCAATCAATTGAAATCAGCTCTCTGTTCTGCACATGTATTGGCTTTGCCACTGTTTGACAAGCAATTTGTTGTAGAAACTGATTCTTGTGGTCAAGGGATTGGAGCAGTTTTGATGCAAGATGGCCATCCTTCGGCATATATCAGCAGACATTTAAAGGGAAGGCAATTGCACTTATCCATATATGAGAAGGAACTTTTGGCAGTAGTATTTGCAGTCCAAAAGTGGAGGCATTACTTATTAATGGGGCATTTTATCATTAAAACAGACCAAAGAAGCTTGAAATACTTATTGGAGCAGAGACTTAACACACCAATTCAACAGCAATGGTTACCAAAATTACTGGAGTTTGACTATGAAATCCAATATAAGCAAGGCAAAGAGAATCTTGTGGCTGATGCACTTTCAAGAGTTGATGGATCTGAAATTTTGCATATGGCAATGTCTATGTTGGATTGTGATTTGATGAGTAGAATTCAAGCTGGTTATAACACTGATTTGAGCATTAAACAATTGGTTGAATCTCTTCAGATCAATCCAAATTGTCAGAAAAATTTCAGCTTTGTACAGAGTGTATTAAGAAGGAAGACCAAGATTGTAGTGCCTGCAGATGTGGAATTGAAGAATGATATTCTGAAATGGCTGCACTGTTCTGGAGTTGGAGGTCACTCATGTAGAGATACAACTTTGCAGAGGGTTAAAGGTCTATTCTACTAGAAAGGGATGAGTAAGGATATACAACAGTACATACGGAATTGTGAAATTTGTCAGAGATGCAAGTATGATACATCAGCTTACCCTGGTCTATTACAACCATTGGAGATTCCAAATTGTGTATGGACTGATTTGTCCATGGATTTTATTGAGGGCTTACCACTTTCATATGGAAAATCTGTTATCTTGGTCGTAGTAGATAGGTTGAGCAAAGCAGCACATTTTATAGCTTTGTCTCATCCTTATTCTGCAATCATTGTGGCTCAGGCCTATTTGGATTCTGTGTTTAGACTACATGGCTTCCCCAAGACAATTGTTAGTGACAGAGATGCAGTTTTCTTAAGTGATTTTTGGAAAGAGCTCTTTGCTGTGCAGGGTACTTCTCTTAATTACTCTAGTGCCTATCACCCTCAAAGTGATGGCCAAACTGAAGTTGTAAGCAAATGTTTGGAGTCTTACTAGCGTTGTATGTGTTCTGACAAGCCACACTTATGGAGTAAGTGGTTACCATTGGCTGAATTTTGGTATAATACAACATTTCATACTGCCACTCTGATGACTCCCTATGAGATTGTCTATGGTCAGCTCCCTCCTCAACACTTACCATATTTGCCTGGTGAATCTAAAGTAGAAGCAGTAGCTCAGAGTTTGCAAGACAGAGAAAATATGATCTTGATTTTGAAATTTTACTTGCGTAGAGCTCAACACAGGATGAAACAAATGGCTGACAAGCATAGAACATAAAGGGAATTTGCTATTGGTACTTTGGTATTTGTGAAATTGCAGCCTTACCGTCAAGGATCTGTGGTTATGCGTTCAAATCAGAAGCTTGCACCTAAGTTTTATGGACCTTACAAGATAATTGACAGGTGTGGGAAAGTGGCTTATCGCCTGCAACTGCCTGATCATTCACATATACATCCTGTTTTTCATGTGTCTCGGCTCAAGGAAGCAGTTGGTCAAGTATTAACGTCTTCCACCTTACGATCTATCAATCCAGAGGTTGTGTTGAAGCAACCAAAACTCATTCTGCAGAGTCGTATGATATGCAGGCAAGGAAAAGCTTCTACTCAAGTATTGGTTAAGTGGTTAGCTCAAGATGATGCTGATTCTACTTGGGAATGGTATGATGATTTGATGACCAAATATCCCAATTTTATAGAACCTTGAGGACAAGGTTCTTTGGGCAAGGAGGATTTGATATAGTAATAACATGTAGAAGCTATGGCCACATGTACAAGTCTCATTGGTGCGAATTGAGAAGTTTGTTAATCTGTTAAAACAGAGTAACAGATTAAACAGAATGAAAAACAGAGTTTTTAGCTGTATAAGCTGAAGGAAGAAGAAGAAGGGTTCTACGCAAAAGAAGTTTATCAAATCTCTTTCTCTGAAATTCTCTGTAATCTCTCATTAGCTCATTGATGTTCTAGAGTGATTTCTTTGTAAGCTCTACACATTGTGAGTCAAAAATATGTACTTCTCTTGAGTATTGATTCTTAATTCTTCATAATACAATCTTAGTGTATCATATAGGAACCGAAAAAACAATCAACTTCGACAAACAATATATAAATTATTGTCATCATTCTTGTTAGTAACGTAAACCCTTGAAAACAAAAAAAACAAACTGAGAATTTTGACATATGTGATTCAAAATCACTATCAAAATCATAAACAACAAACAAAGTAAATAAAGATAAAATAAACAATTATGGAAAATGCCATAATAAATGGTCAAACTTTGAAAAATACCATTATAAACAAAGTTTGTGAAGAATACCATAATTGGTCATGAGAAAGTACTTATCTACCCCTCACAATTTACTCACTCATTATTTTAACATCATTATTTAAAAAAAAAAAAATATATCTCAAAAGATTTTCTACAACTTTTTCCTTACACTTTGTATTCTCTCTCCAAAATCTCCAAAAAGTAACTATTTGTCATCTTTATCTTCTCTCTCAAAAATCTCAATTTATAAAAAAAAATTCTTCATAGTTCTTNTCTTCATAGTTCTTCACAAATTTGATTGCTATGAGTGGAGATGTCATCGAATAAACAAGTTCGACAGTCTCCTAAACTTAAAGTGAAGGATTCCGTGAACCAAGAAACGATGGTAAAAAAACTGTGACTATAACAACAACGTCAGTGGCGATTGTCCACCAGGTTGAGGTTATGTCCACCGAAGTTCCTGTGGACGATCTTGAAACAACTAAAATACATCATATGGTCCACAAGTTGA
>OVBE01004129.1:0-24819 GCA_900406425.1 Iberis pinnata | reverse complement strand
TAATAATAATAATAATAATAATAATATACTTTTTTTGATGAACCTGGTATCCGGAGCCCCGAAAGCTTCCGACTAGGTCTAAAGCGTCCGCAGTCGCCAAGGGTATCCAGAAGGTCGCCAAAATTCACCACATGTTAATTGACGATGACCGAGATTCAAACCTAGGTGGCGAAACTCACATCTGTGAGCCTTTTACCACCAAAGCTAGAAGCCCCGATTAAATTTATTATTTCCTCTTAATCCCAAAATGTTTTCGTCATTTTCCAACATATAAGTGTTTTTATTTCGAGTGAAAGAATAGTTATAAAAGGGAAATGTTTAAAAGAAAACAAAGCAAGTAGAATAAAACAGAAGTGGGAATTAAGAAGAAAATGACGGAACTTCAGACTGGAGAACTGAAGCTAACCAAGCAGGACCCAAACGTGCTATGTAAGATTGCACTTGACCATCTCAAATTACACTTTCCGCAATATCTTTTGCCCATCTGTTCTGATTCGGAGTACAAAGGATGCAAGATACAGCTTCAAACTCACCTAAACTACTTACCAAAGGGTCTAGGATGAACATATACTTCGGCCACTCTTCTGGATGTAACAAAGCTTCGACAGCCTCTTTATCATCAATTTCAAAAATGAATTTTCATTGACGAAACATGCGTAGCGATTCAGAAGCCCATGCAAGAGAAGTCAACGCAGAGAGCAATCTTGAAGCTTTAGTATTCGGGCGCTGATTTGCCGTGACAAATGACTTCTCCCCTATCATTACGAAGAACCCAAGCAGAGCCAAAGTATTTCAAATATTTTTTCCACGCAAAACCAACATTACATTTTAAGAATGAAAAAATATGACAACATAAGTTTTTTTTTTAAAAATTTTTTATTTCAATTAATCTATTGGTATCCTTTATCTGAGAGCATATTCCACCCCTCGTCTAACACATTTCTATATAAGAAAGGTTAAATTTTAAAAGTACGTAAAAAATCAACTTTAGTTGTTAATTTTTTTCTACAGTTAAATATGAATGATGATAAATATACCATTAATTTTTGGTAGAGTTGGTTTTTACTCCAACAACCAAATTAATTGTCGATAATATATATACGTAACATCAAATTATCTTATGTATATACCTTTGTATATATATATATATATTGTTTTTGCTTTTATATTATTTATTTAATTATTTTTTGCTTTATCATTCCATCACTTTTGTCCAGATCTAGTGTATTAGAGATGGGTGCATGTGCACCTAACAAAATTATTAAAATTTGGTTATGTATATCTTTTTTTTAACTCATTACTAAATCATCATTTCTTCTTTTTCTTTTTAGTGCATCCATCAAAAAAACTATCTAGATTCGCCACTGCTTTTGTCCGTTGATTTTTACTACTTATCTTTCATTTTTCATTTCTCATGTACGAACTTTCTTGTAATATGTGTCATAGTTTAATTTAGATTCTTAACTTATTTTTCTTATTTTTTCATTGTTTATTGATGACTTTTTTGTTGGAGATTTTGTAAACTATCCTATCTATACATAAAGTTTGAAAGCTACCCTATTTTTAATTTTTTTTAAAAAAACTAACTCTTATTTATTGTGAAAAGTCTATTATATACATTATAATTACTAAAAATTAAAATTCATTAATGTTAATTGAATTTATTAGTTTAATTGAGTTGATTTCAATTGGTTGTTTGACATCCGAAACAAATTGGTTTATTAGTTTACTTGATTTTTTTTATTTTAGTTAAAATTGGTTTAGTTAGAATTTTGTTTTAGAATCTGCAAATAACATATTATAAACAACTCAGAAACCAAGTTTTTAAATGTTTTCAGTGTATTAGTTTCACAAAATAAATTGATACCAAGAAAATTAATTGCTCCATATCAAAAACAAGCACATGACATCAACAACATGTTAAAAAATTAGATGACAAGAGAAGTATAATCAATTTAATCTTCTACAAGAAAGAGCAATGTAATGTGTGAAAATAAGAGAGAAATCTCTTGAAGAGGTGATGAGAAAAAAACAAATACATGAAGATATGTCTGAAAAAATTGTTGTAGAAGTTGGCAAATCATAAAACTGATTTATGTAAAGAACTTTCTTCGAGGCTTATAAAAAAAGAAAAGACATGAAAATATGGAGAAGAAGAAGATGGAGAATAAATATTGCAAATGATGATGAATCGTCTATTGGTGAAAATGAAGATAATGCAATGGATACATCAAGTATTCGAAGTGTAAACGACATCGGTTTTGAAATAAGTGAGTTTTAGCCTTTTGGGATGTTTTTAAGCACGTGTGGTGCAATGTTTACATTTTCTAGATATTGTTGGTTATATATCTGATCAATTAAAGTGAATTCGAGTGTTAAAAAATTATAATCTAGAGAGGGATGCGTGGTTATGAAGATTTTTATTTTTATAATCTATTCCCGGTAATATAGGATATTTATTAATAGTTAATATTTTATCATATTAAAAATTGTGGATAGTTTAATAATTTTAATTAGAAGAAAGTTTAGTTTTCAAAAGAAATTAAAAATAGTCTAGTTTTCAAAATTCAAACTCTTTTAGAGGTATTTTTACAAAATTCTTTTTTTTTTTATATAACAACTTATCATTGTATCATAGTTCATTTTCTATTTTCATTATTTTTAATTTTTTTCAGTTAGTCTTTTAACGTCTTATTATAAACTCTATTTTTAAAAAAATTATATTTGTATACTTTTCTTTAAAAGTCTGTATAGCTAAAATTTAAGTAAAAAGGATTTTATATTATTATATGATTTTTATTTTGAATATAATACTAATTAACTACAAAATTGATGTTATGTATAAAAGTATATATATATATATATATATATCTTTAAAACATATTTTTACACTTTGTTTAAGAGTTTTTAAGATTTTTCTCCCAGCTATGAGTTTCTAAAATTTATTGAGTATTTGACAAAAAAATGAGAAACTAATCTTTTTATTCTTTATATAACTTGTTACATTTTGAGCAAGTAACATATGCATAAATCAAAACTAACAATATTAGCCTTTCATTTTAAAATTTTATCATCTTTAACATGCAGAACACCACATATTACATATTCAAAAATCTTACAAGTAAATAATTGTTTGACAAAGATAAACTTCCTAATAAGTTAACATCAAAATAAGACCAAAAGAAATAGTACTACTTTTATTTATTGTCTTATGTCTTAATTATATTTTAGGAAAAAGCAATTGGTGAAACACACCACCATTTTTATAACTCACACACACATATATATATATATATTTATTGTATTTCAGAAAAAAACATTTTCTAAGCATTATATTTAAATCCTTTTATCTTATCCTCCTATCTAATCTCTCAAATTATATAACCCTATATTGTCTTGTTTTGATCAAAATATGCTTCCTTTAAACGTTTCTGATCAAGGTATATGCTCCCAAATTTTCTTAAATCATGGTTTATGTATATTTTTCTTCTCTTTATAAGTTCATACATCGATGTGTTCAACAATCACTGAAACTATAATATGTTAATTGTGAATCTCTTGTTTTTATATATATATATATATATATATTAACTTGTTATATTCTTCAATAAATAGTGACATAGACCACAAGTAAAATTTTCTTGCTTTTGTCCAAATGAAATAATCAGATAAATCATTGTTATATTTATAACTTTCCTTGATATATTATAGAAATATGACATTTTTTGGTGTTTGGGGTTAAAACCAAAACCACAACTTGTGGAAAATCGGAGGCACAAAAAAACTATGGTCAGGATCATGCACCATCATCTTTTGGTTCTTCTCACTTTCTCTAATTTATTTTATTTCTTTTACATTAATTTACTGAAATTCATTTAATTAATATGAGATTGGCCATGAGTTTTAGTGTTGTGTAATATATATGGATAGAAATCTCTTTCAAAATATTACATATTTGGTTGATTAAGTCTCTTATATCCATTTGTTGCAATAACATGAAGTGATCCAGTCTCTTATTGTGCATTTTTATCCTTTGTAGTCAATTCGAAAGGGTCTTGTCAAGTACTTCAGAAACAATTCTAGATTCTGAGGATCAAACCTAATTTTTCCCTAAAGATTGTCAAGTTTTCAGACTCCTAGATTTGGCCACAGCGAGAAACAACTTCGCGACAGAGTCTTTGATCGGACGAGGTGAATTTGGTGATGTATACAAAGGACATATACAACGTATTGGAAAGGTAAAAATTCTAATTAAATTTTGAATAAAAAATTTATGGAATTTATCTTATGTTGTGAAACTGGTTTTGTTGTTGTTGTTGGTAAAAGTTCAAGGATGTAGCTATTAAAAAGCTTGACGTAAGTAGGTCTCAAGGAGAAAAGGAATTTCTCGTTGAACTTCTAATGCTCTCGATCGGAAACCTTGTGAAGTTGTTTGGTTATTGCATTGATAATGGCGAAAGGATTATGATCTATGAATATATGCCATTGGGATCTTTAGAAGATCGTCTTCATAGTAACAAACTGACATGAAGATTTCATTATATATATTAAATTTCAAAAATATTTTTATCTTTATTTTATTATTTTTTGTTGTAATTTGTCAGATGTGAAACGTGGTGAAAAGGGTTTAGAATGGAAGACAAGGATGCAAATAACTTTAGGAGCGGCCAAAGGGTTAGCTCATCTTCACGATGGATTAGAACGTTTAGTGATCTTCAGAGATATGAAAACTGCAAACATATTGTTAAACCATGACTATAAACAGAAGCTCTCAAATTTTGGATTTTCGAAGCTTGGTCCCATGCCCCGTAAGACTTATGACAACACTAGAGTTATGGGAACTCATGGTTATTGCGCACCGGATTATGCCTTCACTGGAAAATTGACGATGAAGTCTGATATATATAGCTTTGGAGTTGTGATGTTGGAGCTTATCACTGGTCGTAAAGCTATCTCAGACTCACACACTAGTTCAAACCGTGTACTTGTGAGTTGGGTAATGCTTTTATGAAACTGACTTTTGCTTATAAAAAAAGATTAGTTTTTACAATAATTAACCCTTTGAATGATTATGACAGGCATTGCCATACTGTAAAAACAGTATAGAGCAGATTTTGGATCCCAAGTTAATAGGAGGATGTATTTTAAGGGACGTTGTAACATTGGAAATGACGGCTAATGTGGCGGTTAGATGTCTGAGAGAAGATGCAAAAGATAGGCCAAAGATAGCTGAAGTAGTATCCGTTCTAGATGTAATCGTCAAGAGAATAGAGTGGAAGGAAGGGAAAATGATCATGGTTGGATCTTCTTCCTCCACTCTAGAAAGAGATCTTGAAAGAGAGAAATCAATGATTGAAGCTAAGTCTTGGGCTTTCTCACAGAAGCAAAACCTACCATCGCCCACTGCTTAAAAATCGTTTCTTTGTGAAACTATGCAAATCTTTATTTTTTCTTAAAGTTTATCATTTGCATTTCTCCCTCCGAAATCTTAAAAATATATCATGAGTCTTTTTATGCTTATGTTGGACATTAATGATTTATCTTGGGGTGAATATAAACTAATATATATTTTAGTATTTTTGTTCTAGGTCGGTGCTTATTTTTATTTTTTAGTTTATTCTTTTATAAAACTAGTATCAAATTAATATATATATATATATATATATATATATATATATGAATATAAAGTGATGTAGTTTTTATAAATGATTAACTAATTTAGTTTTTCTTCTCTTTTTTCTTTTTCTTTTTTCACCTCTCTTAATTTTGCAATGACAGTTCAAAGATATCTCAACCATTGACTACAAGTCCATAACCATTATATAATGTTTGTTGTAGTAAGTTATTAGATTTAGATTTCCTAATTAATTTTACATATATCTGATATATGCTTTGATTTACATTTTAAGGATTTGAGGTTTAGAATTTTATATTATAGCCCTGTTCGTTTCAATATCTAGATACTGTATCTGTTTCCAGATACTGAGATACTGTTAGTTTTTCCTTAAAAAAATTTGTATCTAGATTCAGTATCTAGATACTAATTAATTTGTATCCCAAAATCTGGATACTAGAGATACTAAAAAAAGTAGTATCCGGATACAGTAGTTGTATCTCAAAAATAAAAAACCATAATACCCTTAAAGTTTGAAAAGCTAAAATGATATAAAAGATTGATTTTCTAACCAAAAATTTTCACTAAGAAATTTTTTCAGAAAAATTCCCGTAAAAATTTTACCGACTAAACTTCCCGTAAAATTTTTTCACCGAATATTTTCCGCCAAGAAAATTCCAACAATAAATTCCCGCCAAATAATTTCCGTTAAAATTTCCCTCCAAAAAATTATTGGTCAAACAATTCCCGTAAAATTTTCCAGCAAAAAAATTTCCATAAAAATTCAATGAAATATAAAATTAGTTAAGTTAATTAGTTAGGTTTGTAGTATATAAAATGCCATTTTGGTCATTTTTATCAAATTGTATCTAGATACTATTACAAATACCAAAACGAACAAAAATATATCTAGATACGGTATTTAGATACCAAATACATATATGAAAATGAACAACATCCAACTTTAGTATCTAGATATTGAATCTGGATATAAATACATATATTATATCTAGATACAGAAACGAACAGAGCCTATATATTTTTTTTGGTAAGCACAAGGAGTTTAAAAACTACTTAGAGTCTAAAATCTCCTTGGAGTTTAAAAGACTCCTAGTAAGATTTATTAATAAATAAAGAATGAATCCAAAATATATCAATGAGCCTTGCGAATCCAAATAAGAAAGATCCGAATAAAACGATAAGACACTACCAGTAGGAAGATCAAAAATGTGAAAACCCAATGAAAGTGAATAAACAAAACTAGGTAAACCATCCGCCATGTTATTTACCTCCATCTACACATGAACAACTCTTACCGTTCAGTCTATTGTTAGTTACTCGAACTTGATATGTTAGTCCTTGACTAAGGTTTATGCGTAAACAATGTTTAAATTTAAATATTTATGTTTGTAGATGATTAGGTGTAGACTATTTTTAGGTTTAAGATTTAAAGTTTAATTTTTATAAATATCTATAAGTTTTGAGTTTATGTTGTGTTTCATTTTCACCATTCTGGGTTTAACTTTTCTCTACTAAATGGTTGATATGGATACCATATTTTATATTAATCGGTAAACATTCACATTAATCCTTACCTAGAGTTTAACAGTATTTTATTTGATTCCTCATTAATGGATGTCTGTTGTGGATGGTTTACTGTTCATTAATCGTTTTTTATACTCCTAACCTTGACTAAGTTTAATGTAAATCTTAGTAATTTTTTTTATAAATTTATAGAAGTTTCCAAAAATAAAAAAGGTTTATCAAGTGTAATCAATGTTTACAATATCTAGATTATTAATATGATTAATATTTGTGTTTTGTTAGATTATTAGGTTTAAACTATTTAAATTTATGTAATTTAAGATATAGTTTATTGTCTAGACTTTTCACACATTATTCATTAACATGACAAAATTATGTTGCTATCATAACAAGTTTTGATGTCATACTATTTACATTTTTAATATTATACATTTCTTACATTAATTGAGTTCAAGTCATTAGTGTTTGACTCGGGTTTAGCATTTTTAGGGATGCCAACCTGAACTGTCGTGATGCAGAGTTGAGCATAAGATTTTAAGTTCATTAAAAAGATGGACATGTATATCATTCTATTAACTAATAGAGCATGCCAGGAAGAAAACAATAGAAAACAATAATCTTCATGGAAGATTCAATAAGATCTCCTAAAAATTTATTTACAAACAAGAAGTATGATGAAAAGCTATGGGGGCTAAAATTTCTTCAATAGAATAAAGTAATGTATGGGAGTTGATGGAGTTACTCAGAGAAGCCAAAGTGAATAAGGTATAGTAGGTGTACAAGACAAGTTTTATTTAGAAAGGTCAAGTAGGAAATTTTAAGGCAACATTGGTGGCACAAGGATATCATCAAAAATATGAAGTAGATTTTCATGAAGTCTTTGTCCCAATAACAAGCTGAGATATAACTAGTGGCGTTCTTGCACTATATGTAAAAAGTGATTTTCTACATAATGACGTCTATCTTGATCAGGCTAGGTATTTTAAATAGAAAGCGAATCCAACAAATTTTACAAGGTGAATAAGGCACTATGTGGGTTAAGGCAGACTCCAAGAATTTGGTACAGTCAGATTGAAAGTTATTTCTTGTAGAATGGCCTTGAAAAATTATATTGTAAGCATATATACTTTGCGAAAAGAAAAGTTAGAGAAATATTTGTGGTAAGTCTTTATGTTGATGATTTTTTTACATAGAAAGTTCAGTTACTATGCTCGAAGGGTTCAAGAAATTGATGATGAGTGAGTTTTTAGTGATGGCTTTGGGAAGAATGAAATTTTTCTTTGGTGTTGAAGCGACTCGAGAAAAATATGGAATATTCATTAATCAACAAACGTATGAAGATGAGATGGTGAAATGGAGGAATGCATTATGGTGAATAATCCAATTGTGTCAGGGAACAAACTATTTACGGTAGGAGCTGGAGAAGAAGTAGATGTAATTAAATTAAAATAGCTGTTGGGAGTTTAATGTACTCAATTGCTACTAGACCATATTTAATCTATTTAATGAATTTGGTTAGGAGGTATACGGACAATCCAAATGAGCAACACGTGTTGGCACAAAAAGAATTTTGAGATATGTGAAAGGAAATATTTAGAGTATGATGTTTAGTTTAAGAAAGGAGAACAAAAGAAATTGGTAGGTTTTATGGACAATGATTATGTAGGTAATATTGATGATAGGAAGAGCACATCAGACTATGTGTTTATCCTTGTAGGTGGAGAAATATCATGGACATTGATATTGCTCGGTTTTAATGTATAATAGTGAGAATTTATGTATGCTATTCTGCATTATTCCGAGTGTTTTCCTTGCATATTTGGTAGATTTTCATGATTCTAGGTGTCCGGGTCGTGTTGGAGCAAAAAGATGCATTTCAGAGCAAATCAGAAGAATTGGCTAGATGCATAACAAAGTGATCGATCGTGCAAAGAGTTGATCGATCGAGCATAACCCTTGATGAAGCGCACGATCGGGCAACCCCCCTGGAAAAATCCGAACATGAAGATCGATCGTGCAACCATATGGACGATCGTGTAGAAAACTGAAGTGCTCGATCGAGCACTAAGGAGATCGATCGAGCACCCCCCCAAGAAGAACCAGAAAATTTCCAATTTTGCATCCAAGTCCTCAATCCTAATTTCCATATTTTTAGTTATTTGACTTTTTACACTATAAAACTCTTATGGCTTAGGTTTTTAGAATTAAGCTTTATTTTATTTTGGAGAGTTTTTATTGAGGGAGAAGAGATTCAACACCTTGTATTTGGAGAAGAATTTCTGAATCCTTTCTTATATATCTATATTTATTTTATTATGTGTACTTCAAAGATATTGATTTGTGTTTGCTTGTCAATGTCTGAATAGTTCACTAGTTAGGTTTTAGGGTTTCCTTGGGAAATCATGTTTGATTGTTAGATTTATCATAAGGGGATAACAATTGATAGGTTCTTAGTCTAGACTTGTTATTAATGTATGAATTAGCTTGGCCAACTAGTTTATTGATATTATATTAATAAAGGCAAAGAGATTTGGTTTAGAAGTTGGATCTAGTCTAGACGAATAAGTGTTCTTGCTTGCGAGAGTATTGTCCTGAATGCTTATGAGCAATTAAATATGATCTTTATTGCATGATTGAATTAGTTAGACATGGAGAGAGTTTGTTTCTAATAATTCAAACATAGGGTTTAATACTTCGAGAGGAGATTATTCTATCATTGTCTTTCATGTTGAGAACTATTTTCAAAGAAAATCCATGCATGATAACTTAACTTTTAAACATGACTACCTGTGGATTCCCTGATGCATGACGCTTTTATATCATATTTTACAACCGCTTTTATTTTATCGTTTTGATTCCGATCACAAAAACTTAATTATTCCATCTTAGCTTGATTTGAAATTAAACTAAACCGTGTGTTGTCTGGTCTCTGTGGATTCGACCCTTTGCTATGTTACATTGATTTGTTCTCTGCAGTATTAGTTTTAGGATTAAATTCTATCTCTACTTGACATCAAAGAAGAAACCTATGATAATATTATCTATGACTAAAGCAGAATTTGTGGCTATAACATTTGGTGTGTATCAAACGGTTAGGCTAAGGAACATTATCGAATAAATTGGATTCTTCCTAGGAGAAAATACTCTCTAGTTTTTCTCGTCTTGGAGAAGAAGCCTTTGATGTGTCAGTCAAGCCCATCTTGTTTGACCTGTCTGGGCAAAGCTTCTCTGCCTGAGGAACTTAAAGTTGTACCAGATCCGCTAGGCATCTTCCCAAGTTCAATTTGGGCCGGATCTGGTTTTTCCCGAAGAAAAACGTTCTTAATGCTAGATCTGTTTTCCAAGTCAATTTCTCCCCGGATTTGTAGATCTCGGGTGTTACCCGAAGAAGACTTTTCCCATCTGTCAAGCCTCAAACATACACATATCTATCTTGGTCAAGATTTGCGGTATCAGATTTTGGTTTTCATTGATGTTGTTGTTGAGGATGATAGCATTAGGGTACTCTCGGTTTTCATGATTGCTGGTGGTGATTGTTCTACAAAGCTTTGGATGTTATTTAGTGCTGTTGAAATTGATGTGTTTAACTCCATTATCTTTAATCAATCTAGGCGTTTTATAGCAATCACATATTTGCCTATTACATCTCTTAGTCTCAAGCTCATAAAACCGAGTTTGCTTAGTGGACATTGTTCCTCTTTTACCATGATATGGTTAAGCAAATCCCAGTGGTTTAGCTTGTTTAATGATGCATTTCCCATGAATTGTGCTTGTATGAGTTCAAATTTAGTGGTCCTGGCCCTTTTATCGGTTACTTTTTGGAATATCCGGCTTTTACCTTGTATTGAGGTTTGTACTAGTTTTGATCTAGTTCTTTCTAACATTAATGGTTTAGTCCTGTATGTTAGATTTGGTTTCTATTTTGTTATCGGTACAGTGTGGAGTGCAATGCTAATTTGCGAATTGACCCCTTTCACTTGGTGCAAAACCACTATGGTTTGGTTTGTTGTAAGCACTTGCTTCTTTCATCGATTAACCTCCAAACAATTCATGTGTTTGGTGTTTGTTATCGAGACTATGGATTTGGTCTCATGTCTCCTCTCGACAGCAGAGGTTATTTCCTTAGACATAAGTGTATGTTCTTACACTATAGTCTCCTTTTCCCTTTACTTGGGATTTCATGCCAACAAGATTCGAACGCTCTTTCAAGATATTCTGTTTTGCTTGTTGTTTGGTTTTATCTTTGTCCTCGTTTCTGTTGTTCAGTTAGCGAATGTTTTATTTAAGTTCATGTTGTTGTTTGTATCCATTTACTCCTTTAATGGAGTGTAAACTCTTTATTAATGAAATTTCTTGTTTGACAAAAAAAAAATTCATGTGAAGTGCTATTTCTTTAGAGAGTTGGTGAATGAAGGGTCAAACATCTTGATTATTGTGCTACACTAGAATATTTGGTATATGTAATGTCGAAAGTTGTCAAATTCGAAATGTTTGAGAGGATCCGAGAGAAGATGAAAGTGTATCGCAGCGAAAGAGTAAATGGAAAGAAGAAGTTCCAGTTTAAGAGAGGAAATAAAGAATATTTGTAATGACTTGGTCTTAGTTTGAAAGTTTCCATAAAATATCTTTAATTTTAGGAGTCATCTACAAAGTTAATGTTTCATTGTGTTTTAGTCTTTGTCTTCTTGACACATAACATACTCAAAAATATAAAAAATAAATAATTCTTAGACAAAGATAAAATTCTTAATAGGTTAACATCAAAATATTACCCTAAAAAGTAGTATTATTTTAATTAATTTCCAAAAACTAAAGTAAACTATCATATCTTATGACTTAATTAGAATTTAGGAAGAAACAATTAGTGAAACACACCACCATTTTTGTTAACTAATGATTTATTTATATATATACATATATTACATACATATTGCATTCCAATAAGAAACACCTTCTATACCTAAGATTTAAATCCTCTTTCTCTTATCCTATTATCTAAGCCCTCAAATTATTAACGCTAACTAGTCTTGTTTTGCTTAAAACATGTTTCCTTTGGATGTTTCTGATCAAGGTGTGCAACCAATTTCTCTTAATTCACGGTATATGTTTTTTTCTTTATAAGTTCTAATGTCGCTATGATCGACAATCACTGAAACTTTAATTTGTTAGTCGTGTTTCTCTTGTTATATATATAAGGGCTAACTTATTAGATTCTTCAATCAATAGTGATATTAAGCAATGACTTTTAGCTTGTGTCCAAACGAATTAATTGGATAAATCTTTGTTATAATTATAACTTTTCTTGACACATGACCTACAAAAATATGGTATTTTTTGGTGGTTTTGGTCAAATCGCAACCTGTGGAGAATCAGAAGCACAAACAAAACATTGATTAGAACCAAGCTTCATCGTCTTCTAATTCCTCTCACTTGCTTTAGTTTATTATTATTATTATTATTTTATATTAATTTACTGAATGTAATTAATTAACATGAGATTGGTCATGAAGTATTGTTTATGTAGAATGTATCATCTTAATCCTTTTCGAGTTTAATATTCAATGCATCTCATAAATCAATTGTCCTTAGAAATGAAATAAGAATCACATCTTACAAATTGTAGTTTGAATATAGAAGGTAAAAAGAGTAGGTTAAACTTGAATGTATCATGTATGCTAATTATAATTTATAAAATTGTGACATGAATTAAAGTTAACTTAAATAATGATAAGACAAGTGTCAAACAACTTTCCAAAATTTAACTATTTTTCAATTTTTTTGTGTATCAGAAAATGAAAATTTGGAACAATTAAATTTGTTAATAAAAATTATAAGAAAATAATAGTTATATTATAAAAATAAAATAATTGTTATAATATGGAAAATGATAACACAATGTAAATGTCAAATATGTTTTTAGAAAAAAACTAACTACAAGATATACTTTTTATTAAAAGGAATATATCAAAATTTAAGTTATGAAAACTTTTTAGAACACTAAGAGAATTTTCTTGAGTTATCTACTATCTTGAGTTATCAACATGATTAAAATTAATTTTTTATATTTTAATTATGGCTTTCAAATACATATTATCTATAGCAAAACATGGGTTGTAATATAAATTTATTTATACAATCTTAATAATACAAATTATTAATTTTAAAATCATAATACATTGTTCATTTCCGCGTCCCGCGTATAACACGGCATTTATCTAGTATATATATATATATATATATAAAAGTTGAATACTATTTTATTTTGGTAAGAAGAATTTTGTGCCTGACTACTATAAATAATTGGCAAGAAAGATTTTGTCTCTGATTACTAGTTTATCCAAATGTTAGAGGAATTATAGTTCTCTTTAAGGGGTAAGAATTTAACATTTTTACAACTCAAAAATGTTCTAAATTTCAATTTATATATGGATATTGATGACCTTATATAAAATATAGATACATATAAAGAAGAGGAATCGGTTAAACACAAGTCGGATGAATAATCTTTTGTATGTCCAACTCATGCTCAAGATTAATGAACAAAAGAAAAACATAAAAGGAGCAGAACATCTATATGTATATTATTGCTAATAATGCTACTTATGCTCAAGAGTGGCTTGTTGAAGGTGGTGATGGAGAAGAGGAATTATGGTTAATGTCAAGGAATTATAGGAATAAATTGATTTTGATTCTGAGATGGATCAAGATTATACAATGAAGAAGAAAATGATTTTCACTTTTGCTATCAATCTATCTTGTAGTTTATGATAGTGTCTTATTTCAAGATGCATGAAAGTTTTTACTGGTTTTATTTTAAATATATATTTGTCATTATATATAATATCACATAAAGCATATATATATATATAGCTAGGCACCTTTTTAACGTCTAGATAAATTTATAACACTATTTTTGAGAAAAAAAAATTCCGATCTAGAGTTATGCATGTATTCTTATGCTTACTCGTATTTGTGGAACTTCTCTCATAAGGTTGTATTTTAGTTGGGAATTATATAATGACTGAAATTTATCTTCCCAAATCATTATATCCCAATAATTATGGATTCTCAATCCCTAAACATTTATCTTTAACCTAATGTAGATTTCAAACTCTACAATAGTATTAATCCATTTAGTATAAGTGTATAACTAATTATTTATAAATTGTTCCACCTAGCTTCTCTTTGTTAATACTATTTTTTTTTTAAACTTCATGTCACTTATAATACTTCTAGAAAGCGCATGTAACTTCACCAACCAAAAGTAACTCAAATTAAATGTAATTAAAGCACACAAGTAAATATTTCTAGAAATTTTCTTAAGAAAGCAATACCAAAAATAGAGAAAATCCTCATACGAAGTATTATTTCTATCTAATATATCATATGTTAATTCTTTTTCAATATGCCTTATTCAATTCATCTCATAAACCAAAGGTCCTTAGAAATAAAATAAAAATTAAATATATGTTGAATATAAAATGTGATGAGATAAGCTTGAAAGTAACTTGAGGATCAAGTAAAGAATAAGATAAGTTTAGAAGATTATCTAAAATATTTTAGGAGTTATCTAGAATAGTTATCTAGAATATATTTGGAGTTATCTAAACTTATATGAAATCTAATCAGGAATAGAAAATTGGTGACTATATAAGGAGATGTTGAGTCGTGGCATAACTTGATGAGAGTTTATGAGTTTTAAGAGATTTTCCTAAATCTAATAAAGAAGATTTATTTCTTTATATATAAGTCTTATCATTCAACAACATGTATCAAAGCTTAAGGTGAAGCCTCGGCCAAAAAGGAGACAAACGACTCAGGTAACCAAACATGGGTGACGTGAGTAACACACAAAATTGCGTAAGGGACATTGGATCTTCATTCATTCAATTTCCGATGTTGACATTGACAAACAATACGATTTGGTCAATGAGGATGAAAACAATTGAGTTGGGTTCATCAAAATAAGAAAAGAATGATATAGCAATGACAAAGGTTGTTAAGTACTGCCTTGAGCGGATAGTCAACGAACTTGATGATTTAAAACGTAGAGGATGATATAATAACGTTAGATATTCTGTTACTAACTAATAGGATATTAATTTGAATGAACAGATTTTTTGTAACAACTTGTAACAACTTTGGTTTTATATTGTCCTGTACGTAATCAACCCTCTCAAAGGGGATTTATCAAATCTAATATGGTATCAAAGCCATTATCCTGATATACCTCTCTTCTGTGTTTCTTCTTGTTCTTGTTCTTCTTCTTCTACCTTCTTCTTCTTCTTCTTCTTATTCCTCACTTCTTTCTTCTCTATTTTCGCTTCAATGGCCAACTATCTTGAATGTGTATATGGAGTTACAAACATTAAGTACCATATTCCGACCACTTTGGATCAAGTTGAGCACAACTATGATGCTTGGAGAGCTCTGTAACAGCCACCAGACCAAATGATGAGGCTTGACACAAACATGACAGTCTTGTCAAGCTGTGAATTTATGGAACTTTATCGACTAATCTGTTCAAAGCCGGCTTCCAAACTGGTGGACCATCCCGAGATCTTTGGCTTCGTATCGAGAATCGCTTCCGTAAAAACAAAGAATCTAGAGACATATAATTGGACAATGAAATCCGTAATATTGAAATTGGAGATCTCTCCACTCAGGCCTACACACAGAAATTAAAGTCAATTGTTGATCTTCTGTCCAATGTCGATGCTCCGATGAATGAACGAACCTTTGTAGTTTATCTTCTCAATAGCTTAAATGAGAAGTATGATAACATAATCAATGTTATTAAGCATAAAGAGCCGTTTCCATCTTTTGAAAATGCAACGTCCATGCTCGATCTTGAAGAAACACGTCTCAAACGTACCTTCAAGACACCACCAATTATACATAAAGATCACTCATCCTCATCAACTGCATTGTCTGTTGTTCAGCCCAGCTCTAACCAGAATCGCCTCGTCCTTCTCGCGGTAACCACAACTATCGCGGCAACAGGAGGAGAGGCAATCGATCTCGTGGAAGAGGACACCAAGGCTACTCCACGTCTCAATAGTTCTGGTCTACACCACCATCGTGGCTTCAACAGCCCCAATTCAACCCGTGGGCTTGTCCTCCATGGTTTCAGCAGCAATTCCAACCTCCTAATATTCTCGTGGTGATACCAACTCAAATCGCTAATCACCAAGACATCAACAAATGCCAGACTCAAACCAGGGATAGTATGCCCATGCATACACTACATAGATGCTGCAAGAACCGAGCCAGGCTGAATGGTACATGGACTCGGGAGCGTCTTCTCACTTAGCCGCCGGAACATGTATTTTCAATTTTGATTTCTCTTGACCTATTAATTACTCTGTCGTTGTTGCTAATGGATCTTCCATTCTCATAACTAGTAAAGGCTCAACCTCTATTTAGTCTCTTCCAAAGCCTTTACTTCTTAATGACGTTCTGGTAGTACCTCAAATAGTCAAAAATCTCATCTCTGTTCGCAAATTTAGTAGGGATAATTTTTGTTCTATTGAGTTTGACCCTTTTGGTTTTCTGTGAAGGATCTCCAAACACAGAATCTTCTGCTCCGATGTGATAGTTTTGGTGACCTTTACTCCCTACCATCTCATCTCAATAAAGAAACTTCTACTGCTCTTTTGGCATCTACTCCTAGTCTTTGGCATCGCCGTCTTGGGCATATCAATAATGCTTCAATAAAGTCTCTTCATTCTTCTGATTTTTTTCTTTATCTGATAAAACCTTTGTTAAGACTTGTGAATCATGCCATTTGTGGCAAACATATTAAATTACCTTTTTCTTCATCTCAAACACATGTCTCCAAGCCTTTTCAAATTATACATTCTGATGTATGGACATTGCCCATTCCTAGTTTAAGTGGTCTTAAATATTTTGTTCTATTCTTAGACCACTTCTCTCACTATGTATGGGTTTATCCGCTAAGACGAAAATCAGAAGTATTTTCAAAATTTGTACACTTCTCAAACTATGTACAAACAAAATTCAATACTTCTATTAAAAGTTTTCAATGCGACAATGGTGGAGAATATGATAATGACCAATTTCATACATTCTTTGCTCATCAAGGAACCATTGTTCGCTTCTCTTGCCCTCACACCTCTCAACAAAACGAAAAATCCGAGAGGATGATCCGAACCTTGACAAGCACCATTCGAGCTCTCCTTCTTCAAGCCCATCTTCCTTCTTCATATTGGCTGGAGGCATTAAACGTGGCTTCTCATATCTCAAATATCACACCCTCATCGGTAATTTCCAATCAAATTACATTCACCATGCTGTACAACCAAACACTATTTTACACTCACTTAAGAGTATTTGGTTGCTTATGCTTTCCCAATTTGAATCACTCCTCTCTTCATAAGCTTGCACCACGCTCAACTCCTTGCTTATTTCTAGGATACACTACACATCATAAAGGGTATCAGTGCTTAGATTAAAAAAACAAAATCATCATCTCCCGACATGTTTACTTTGATGAGGAATTGTTCCCAAAAGCCACAAAACCAGTTACTATTAAACCACCTCAAATAGAACCTGCCACTGATCTTACGAGCCTTCAAAAAGAGCTTTGACAACAGCTTCTTACACAAACTCCACCACCTCAACCATACCAGCCTCCAATTCAACCACTTCAGCCACAAACTCAATTCCCGGAACCATCACATTCGATGGTAATGCAAAATCTGGCATAAGGAAACAGAAACAGTTCCTGACTCTTTTTTCCACTAATTCATCTCCTATACCAACTTCTCACATCAAAGCATTTTTTTGATCCAAATTGGCAAAAAACAATGATAGAGGAAATTAATGCAATGAAAGAAACTAAGAGTTGGGAATTAGTACCTAGACCGTCGAACACTATTATTGTGCGCTCAATGTGGCTTCTTAGACATAAATTTGTTGCAGATGGAAGACTGGTCAGATACAAAGCCCTCCTTGTTGCCAATGGGAAATCTCAGGAACATGGAATCGATTTTATAGAGACCTTCAGTACGGTTGTCAAGCCGGCGACTATCTGAACTGTACTATCTCTGGCGATTTCTCAAGCATGGCCAATCTATCAATTGGATGTTAAAAACGCCTTCCTTCATGGCAATTTGAATGAAACTGTGTATATGTTTCAACCTCTGTGCTTCATCGATAAGTCCCCACCAACTCACGTTTGCAAGCTCCGACGGGCCGTCTATGACTTGAAACATGCTCCGAGGGCTTGGAACTCCCGAATTGCTTCCTATTTGTCCCATATTGGCTTCGTCTCAAGAAAAGCAGATTCTTCTCTGTTCATCTTCAAGAAAGAATTCAGCACTGCAATTTTACTCTTGTATGTCGACGACATCGTTTTTACGGCGTCTTCCCCTTCTCCGTTAACAGAAATCATCGCTAAACTCAAGCAAAAGTTCCCAATTTCGGACTTGGGCCAAGCCCGAAGTTTTTTGGGAATCAAAGCAACGTTTAATGAGAAGGGCCTGTTTTTATCTTAGGAGGCTTATGCAAGAGAAATACTAGTCCATTAGAACATGATCCACTGTAAGCCCATCTCAACACCAACATACATAAAATCTATGTTATCGACTTCAACAAGGGCTCAACTCGAAAACCTTACAGAGTATCGTCTGTTGGCTGGAGCACTACATTACTTAACATTCACTCGGCCGGATTTATCTTATGTCGTTCAACAAATATGTCTTTTCATGCATGATCCAAGAACTCCGCATCTCCAAGCACTAAAACGAATACTCAGGTATGTTCAAGGAACTATTTCTCACGTATTACAGATACACCAAGGAAAGACCGACGTCATCACCGCTTACTCCAACGCGGACTGGGCATGATGCCCTGCCACACGCCGATCTACATCCAGATACTGCATATTCCTTGGTCCCAATCTGATATCTTGGTCTGCTAAACGTCAATAAACCGTTTCAAGGTCTAGCTCAGAAGCTGAATACAAAGCTGTCACCAACTCAGTTGCGGAGTTGACTTGGCTTCGAAATCTGTTACAGGAACTACATCACCCCCTGCATAAAGCCTCTGTTGTTTTTCCGCGAAAACATTTGTGTAGTATACTTAGCCACAAATCCCGTCAAATATTAGAGGACAAAGCATGTTGAATTGGACATATACTCCATCCGAGAAAAGGTTGCCATTGGTGAAGTCAAGGTCTTTCACATATCGTGTTCGTTATAATATGCTGGAATCTTCACCAAAGGACTTCCTACAACGCTATTCACAGAGTTTCGGTCCAGCTTAACCGTCCAACTTTTGAACGCTTCAACTGGGGGAGGGTGATAGAATAACGTTATATATTATGTTACTAACTAATAGGATATTAATTTGAATGAACAGTTTTTATGTAACAACTTTGGTTTTATAACCCTATCAAGCAAATTATCCTCCTCTACGACAGGGGCCTTACTTTCCCTTTTTTGACTATATGCCCGGCCCACTTGGCCCAAACACCCAGCATGACCCAGCTTCGCTACCTGCTCTGATACCTGTGATGGTTCCAAGAGCACATTACATATCCTTTTAGGAGTATTCTTTACCTCGATAATCTGGTCCACTTCAAGACTTCCCTTTCCAGCATAGCCCATTGGACCTATTTCAGTATGGCCCATCTCGCCAACATGACTTGATATCTCTTGTGTAACACAAAATTTCGCCGGCCCATCAGGTTGAATCCGAGAATCTTGGCCCATGAATAAATCGGTGTCAGCCACACCACCACCGAAATCACCGGAAACTGCTTTGGATGAGTCGCCAAACGGAGGGGGACCAGAATCACCGGCTACGACATTTGATGCTTCTGGAATCAATTTCCTTTTAACTGGTGGTCTGCCTGAATTTTGTCCACTGCTCCGACTAGATCCCTCATCGGAATTCACATGTCTGTTTTTCTAGTAATTCCTCTTGTGATTAGACGGCCCTGCACCCCGCACATATTTGTGCGGCCCACCATCTGAATTACCATATTGCATGTTCGGTTTCTTCTCCAACTCCTTTTGCAGTAAAGGGCATTCAAACACACCATGGGTTAATTTCTTGCATCTTCGGTAGAAACCATGGAGGTTTTCATACTCCAATTTAACATGAAGTAAATCACCATTCGGAAACTCTAATCTCTGTTGAAAATTAGAGATTTTTCAATGATAATAATAACTCTGACCTTCCCCTCATTGACATCAACCACAACACACTCCCCAAGTTCATCTCCAATACTTCTGTAGAGTGTCTCAACCCTGTAAATATCAGAGACACCAAGGATATAAATCCAAAAAATGATTGAAGATGGGTAATCCAAACGAGAATTAGGAACCCAACGATCCAAAGTGGTCATCCATCTGTCAAAAAAGAAAGTCCTAAAAGCAAGAACCTTCACCAGATCCTCTTCCTTCTGGAATTGGAATCGAAATCTGTCATTCCCCAGATCATAACCCTACACATGTCCAGGACAGGCCCATACCCGTGGCAAGATTGTGACCAGCTTCTTCACTCCTGGTCCTTGGACAGTGAGATTCAGGACACTGCCGACTAGTGTTTTCTCAAAAATCTTGACAAGAGCAGAGTTATCGAAATTTGGAAGCTTAAGCGGTGGAACCTTTCGCCGATTGTGTTTCGCACCTCCACCAGAAATCACATCTCTCTTTTGATACATAATCTTTACCTAGTAAGAGAACAAACTCAAAATCTATGTATAACGAGAAAAGCAAAATGAAATCGGATACTTGTGAACATACTGAAACACAGCTATATATCTTCGAGGAGTATCCTTATTCATTAGTATTGAGATTGGAAATAAAGATCTCCCCTTTCCAGTAATGAAGTTATCGATTCGCCATTTGTGGATCCGAATCCATTCATAGCACACACACTTTCCTTGTTCTGAACCCCAATCAACATTATTGAAATCATAATCTCTTGTAAATCGAATTGATATACAAATCCCTAACTGAATCTTGACAGAGAGAGAACAGATCGCGATAGCAATAAGTCTCAATCAAAAGAGAAAGGACATCGAAGAATGAATCTAAAATCTTGATCGCCGGCGTGAAAAACCTAGAAGTTATCGCCGGCAAAGATCGCCTCTATCTTAGAGAGCATCTTTACAGATTAAGGAGATCATATGAAATCTAATTAGGATAGGAAATTGATGACTATATAAGGAGATGCCGAGTTGTGGCACAACTTGATAAGAGTTTATGAGTTTTGAGAAGTTTAGGTTTTGAGAGATATTACAAAATCTAATAAAGAAGAGTTATTTTTTTACGTATAAGTCTTATCATCCAATAGAATGCGACAAAGGAAAGAGTGGATAACTTATTTATTGGATAATATAACTTAATTGTAGAATATAAATGTAAGAATGCAAATTGTACAATATAAAATTGATATTTCCAAAGTAAAAATAATCAATAAGCATAATATTAAAAGATATAGATACAAAAATTATAAAGAATCATGAATTTAGAGAGGTTTTATGCTCTTTCTTTACGTTTAGCGTTCCTTGAAGTATGAAGGTTGTATGGTATTCTAATGTTAAGATACAACTGCATACTTTAATGATTGAGATCACCAAAATTCATAAACTTAAACTCATTTTTGTGGTGTATCTCCAAAAAAATCAAAGAAAAAAACTAGAGAGGAATTGAAGAAAAGAGTATGATTATTATTATTATTTAAGAATGAGGAGGAGGGAAAAATCCATGAATATGGTCTCTAAACTATAAGGTTTAATGCTCTTTAATTGTAACTTGTTCTGATAATTTATATAGATTGTTACCAAATTGATTGATCAAAATAAATTATCCAATTTATGTACTTTTTTACCAATTTTTTTTTTTTTACGTGTGTAGTAATCTATTACTATATAAAATTTAATGCAAATTACACTATTCAACTTTATTAAAACCCATTCAACTCAAATCCATATCCAACTTAATTAAAAGCTTGAGCCCATCTTGATTTGACAATGCGTCCAACCGTATGGTATAAAAGAGATTCACTTATTTTTTTTATTATTAATTTTTTTTTGACAACAAAGAAGCAAATAAATTAAAAAGGTAACGGACACGACAAACACCATATTGGTGGTGAAGTATCAAGGAAAAAAGTAGGTGGTTTTGGCACCGGGCCTTTCTTACTAGGTGGTCCGCCATTGTATTCCACCTTCTTTTCCTGTGTTCCACTTCAAACGATGGATGAAGGGTCCTCAGATGTTGAATCTCGGCCAGTTCGGCCGCAAACAAAGGCCAGTCATCTGGTGCTGTAACATATGAACCAATTCAATAGAGTCTGTGATAAAAAGCGTACAAAATCTTCGTTGGTTTAGTAAGCTTTTGAGTGCCTTCATGAACGCTAGTAATTCCGTATGTAAAGGTGATTTACCACTCTGAATCCCTGCACACCCAAATAAGGGTGGTGCTCTTTCGAATACTGGCACATACCATTCTACACCGCATATTGTATCTCTGCCTTTCCATGAACCATCAACAATACACCAGTCCACTGAACGAGGTATGCTATCTGAAGAAAACCTTGTTTCCAGCTGAGAACCTAGTGGCAATAGTCCCGCAGTTATATTAACTGAGAACCATTGCTCCATCTCCTTATTGGCTAAATCTATTATATCCAAAGGAAACCAATAAGAATTGTGAAAACATTTCGCGTTACGCGCTTTCCAAATATACCAAATTAGCCAAGGGAACTGCTGAAAAGCCTGTTGACAATTTGTCCTCTCAAGACCTGATAATAAATAATGCATATTTTCCACCAAATTGTCAGATGGGAAACTCCCCATCGGTGTCGGAATATGCGAGAGAGCCCAGCATTGTAACGATGGGGGACAAAGGAACAAAGCATGATTGATGGACTCATTCTCCGCTCCACATCGGGCACAAACAGTATCTACTCATAATTTCCGGCGTAATAGTTGTTCGTTAACAGCGATTGCACCAGACAAAACTTGCCATAAGAAATGTTTCAGTTTAGCAGGCGCGGAAATCGTCCACAGTGCGGCACTCAGTAGAGCTAGTGAAGGTAAGGCCTGCCAATCGAGATTAGAACTATCCTTTGATGAAAGGGCTAATTCATAACCAGATTTAACCGTATAGTTCCCAAAACTCGAATAATGCCAACAAAGTCGATCCCGAATCAAAGAGGAATGACGAATAGCCAAAATCAGTGGGATATCCTCGGTACTCACCAATGCATGAATGAGAGGTACATTCCATTTGGAAGTCGAAGGAATCATTAAATCAATAACTCGTAGGTCCGGAGAGGTTCCTGAGAAACGACACTGAGGCCGTCGCGGATTATCCCCCACCAACCAGGGATCCTGCCAAACACTAGTCTGAGAACCAGAGCCAATAATATTGCACAAACCTTGCAGAAGAAGAGACTTTGATTCCCAAATACTCCGCCAACCATAGGATGGTCTGGTGGGTTTCGGAGCCTGATAGACATCACAGTTCTTAAACTACCAACCCTTAAGAACTCGGGAAATCAAAGAATTCGGCATGAAATTTAGCCGCCATAACTGCTTGGCTAATACCGCTTTGTTAAATGCATGCAGGGATTTGAATCCTAAACCTCCCCATTTCTTGGGTAAACATAATTTCTGCCAAACAACCTAATGTAATCCGCGTGAGATTCACTTATTTCTGCATGAAATAGTTAAGATTTATAATAATGCTATAAATGACTTCTCCATTATATATAAATATAATAGTTAGATATTTTCCAAACTCTTAATGCGGAATAAAAATTCACTGCTCGCAATGTTGAATCTGTCACTCTCATAATTCAATAATTTAGTCAAATTGTCTCTATGAAAAATTTACATGAAAAAGTGTCAGCTTAATATATCTTAAAACCAAAATTTAACAGTAACATAGTTCGTGTCACCTATGCCTTCTTCCTCTTTTACACAACAATAATCACATTTATTATTTCCTCTCAATCCAAAATGTTTTCGTCATTTCTAAACATAGATTTTTTCATTAAACTAAGGTCTGCTTTTGAGAACGCCATGAGATCGCGGTTCCTCCCATTATAAAAACATATCTATTTTGCGATCTGAATTTATGCGGATCTGATAGATATTCAGCATCTGCAAAACCAACTAAACCAAAACTCGAGTTTCGAGAATCATATAATCCTAAATATACCGTACCTTGTAAGTAACAAAATATATGCTTGATTTCGTTCCAATGTCTACGAGTAGGAAGTGCGTTGTATCTTTCAAGAAGATTTGTAGCAAACGCTATATCTGGCCAAGTGCAATTTGTAAGATAAGCTAGTGCACCTATGGCACTCATATAAGGTACTTCAGGACCTAACACTTCCTCGTTATCTTCACAAGGTCGAAATGGATCCTTTTCAACATCAAGGGATCTATTAACCATTGGAGTACTCAAAGGATTTGCTTTACCATGTAAAAACGTTTCAACACTTTCTTAGTGTAGTTCGATTTATGCACGAATATTCCATCTCGGAGATGCTCTATCTGGAGCCTAAGACAAAACTTTATTTGTCCGAGATTTTTTATTTCAAACTCTTCTCTCATACTCTCATATGAGTTCGTGCATCATTAATATCCTTTTGAGTTCCGATCATGTTCAAGT
>OVBE01004128.1:0-24825 GCA_900406425.1 Iberis pinnata | reverse complement strand
TACCCCCTCGTTATAGCACAACACGCAAAACAAAAACAATCAAACATATCACATTGTTCGACCTGGCCAGTCGTACAATACATCGCACACCCCCCCCCCCTTAGCGGGTATCAGCTTGAGCAGCCCTCAGCACGTTATAAGCGCTAAAGCCAAGCCCAGTCTCGTAATAACATGTTAAAGCATATAACAAACGCTGTCAAACAACCAAAACACTCATTGTACTTATGAACGTTCGATCCCTCGAATAAAACATGTTGCTTCAACCAAATCGCCTTTGATGGCAAAATGTATATCAACATTTACTATAAAACACATGCGGCGTAATTCTAGTACGCATCATTACGATTAAAAAGGATCTTGATATAAACTCAGCCCAAAGCGGGTACTCAGAAGCAATAGGCAAAGATATAAACTGAAATTCTAACATAAATTAAAAACGCATTAAAAGGTTATGGGTTAAAGACCCTTCGGGCACCATATTCAGAATTCACAAAAGGTTCAAAAGAGTTATAAAATCTAAAGGCAAACAAGATAAGAGGAAAGAGTTTCTAGGCATGCGGGTCCTGGCCGGCCGCGTCATCTTCATCCCCCTTGGAGGCTTCCTTCCTTGGAATAGTTGCAATTTCCCCGATCTGCACAGCGACTTCGACCGCCTTGTCAAGTGCTCCGCCCGCAGCGGCATCAAGCCCCTCGACCTCATCTTTTTCTGCCTCCTCTTCAAGCATAAGGTCATCTTCATTACCTCCAGCGACGACCTTTTCAACAGGATTTAGAGAGGAGAGATTCGTAGCGTAAGGATTAATGTCTTCGGCCGGGTTGGGATCAGAGGGCTCACTGAGGTCGGACCCGCTCGGCGTCGCCGTCCAGTCCTTTTCCATGTTCAGCTCCTTGAAATCCAGCATAGCCAGCTCATTGTTAAACCCACCCAGGTCGTTCTCCAAATCTTTCTGCTCAGCCTCCAGCGTGATCTCCCCCTCTCTCAATAGCCTAATCAACTCGATATTACACTTAATTTTTTCCACCTGCATTAACTTCTCTTGATACACTCTTTCATTGGCCACATTCCTTTCACCCGATCCATCTTCTTAACGAACTGTGCCATCTTCTTTCTCTTTGAGCCTCTGTTCCATTTGATCATCCATGTCCCTCATGAGGGTCGCCAGTTCCTTAGCCATGGAGGCCACGTCTTTCTTAGCTTTGTCATGACGACCTACTTTCGCACTCAACCTCTCCACGTCCTTCTTCCTCAGATCTTCCAGCTCTACTACCTCGGCCCTAAACCTGCCGTTCTTATCTATAAGCATCTCGACCCGCCTCACTGTAGTTTTCAGCTTGGCAATAACTTTATCAGTCTTCGTAGTTGCGTCCTCCACCAGTTTGATCGCACAGTTCTTCTTCGCTCTCCTCAGCTCGTTGTCCAAAACCCCTACCAGGCGGTTAGCCAAAGCTGCGGTCTAAAAAAAAGAATCACACATCAACCAAGACAGGAGCCGATTTCCAAATCGAGAAATAAAAGAAGATTGAAATGTGGATTACAACAACCATACCTCAACATGAGAGCGAGTCCAGTCAGCGTATTCCTTCTGGACAGAGAGTGACCTGTGATCATAGACCTTGGGACCACCTAAGCAGAGCTTGGACATTAGCTCCGCGCAAAGGTCCCCCTCTTCCACCACGGGAGACTGGTTGGGCCAGGAAAAGCTGAACGCGAACCCACCATGGTCATGGACGCCAACTGGGGATGTCTCCTGCGTGCGAGCCCTTTTTCCAAGGGGGCGTCAAGGTGGCGAGTGCTACGTCAGATCGGAGGAAGGCGAGATGATTTCTTATTGGAGCCAACAATTTTTCTCGACGCCGATCGCCGCAGGATGAGTCAGAGACGTCAATGGGATCTACCTCCATGGGAGCCTGATCCTTAGGGGTCTTGGTCTCTTGAGCAGCACTAAACCCAGCCGAGCTGGGAGCCCCTTTAGAGATTTTCCGAGCTTTGCGATACGATACAAGATTCTTCATAGAGACGGATGGACACTGAGACGGAACACCTGCAGCAAAACCATGCATCAGATACCATGTGGCTTAAATAGAACAAAATAAAACCTAAATATGGTACTTACTTGATGACGTTTCTGATAGCGGCTCCAGCGGCAGCCAATTGCGAGACACTCTCTCCCCGTCAAAAGTATTCCAATTGTTCAGTCGATTCTACCCAAGGAGCTTCTAATTCATCAGGAATTCAGCAAATGGATCCTCGACCTGGGTCAAATGCGGGGCTGACAAATACCAAAATAAGAAAGAAAAAGGAACCTGGTCAGTCAAAAACGCCCAAAAATCAATCGACATGAAAAGAATAAACACATCCAGAAAATGCAAATTCGTCAAACAAGGAAAATGGCGTAAGATTCGATTTCAAGGAAAAGGAAGAAGGGATCCACACCAATCTCCCTGGTCCACCGAGATTGTAAATCACTAGGACTCGTAGTCCTGAAAGAAAGATGGTTGATTTCAAGAAAAAACTAAAAATATTCCCAATCCGTTTCATCCTTGGGGGCTTGGCCAGTCGCAAACCCCTGATTTGGTTTGTTGGCTAGGTACCAAAGGCCGCCATTCGTGCCCCTTTTCACATACGTAGCAACCTCGAGCATGTCACAATTCAGTTCAAAGCCTCTCTCTCTCGCTTGAATCATTAGGAATATCATATGTCGGACCCCCTTAGGCATCAGCTGGATCAGAGCCATACCCCGATGACGCAGGTAACAAAATGGAAACTCGGGAACAGGGAAACACAGCCCGCAAGTCTTGAAAAAGATTTCATAAACAGTGACAAACCCCAACAGGGGATTGTCCGGAAACTGGCCCGGATCTAGGATTAAAAACCTGACATCAGGTGAGAGATCGAACTGCTCCCAAAGAGTTCTCACGCATGTAAGGGATGAACGTGAAGAAGAAAAAGCCATTATTTGAGGAGTCGCAGACGCCCTGGATTTCGCGCCGGAAGCAATGGGAGTTCCAACACTTACACTTGCCGCGGGATGCGACGATGAGCCTCTACTCCCAGAACGAAGCGCCAGCTGTCTCGACATTGCTGGAGAACTGAGGGGGAAGAGAAATCAGGAGAAAGAAAGTTGAAAAGGGACGAAAATCCAGAGAAATTTCGGGATAAATCGGAGAAAGTAAGTTGAATGGGGGAAATGACAAACCCTAGAAAAATTAAAGAGAAATAAGGAGTTGAGTGACAATACCTTAGGATGCGAAGGGAGAGAGAAGGAATGGACGGTTGAATGCATAGTGGGAGACGGCTCGAGGTACTTGAGGAGAGAGAGGAGAGTGGCAGTAACTGCCTCGAGGTGTATGAAACCGCTTTTTGTAGGTGCAATCATGGTGCTTTTGAAATTCAAAAACACCGAGACGCGTCGCGTGAAAAGATAAGAATCAATCGCGAGACTATTGAGATTTTCTCAATCCAAATCGTAACAAATCGGCCCAACTAATGCTACATCTTTGGAGGAAAATGGAATTATCCAGTCCAATAAGAAGGATTCGAATGTACATGCGGATATCATACGAAGACACATGCATGTTGAAATAAAAATGATGAATGAAGATCAGCTTAAAAAATATATAATAATATATGTATGGTTACGAGGTGAATTTCCACCAATTTCCGAACGTCACCCAACTCGCTAAGCTCGTAGGGAGACCTGGGGGCTAATCTGTTGGTGTCGAAACCCCCTCAGCAGGTTTCCAACTCAACTAGTATTACTTCCTATATAACAACTTAGCATGTGTCAAGATGGAAAAGAACTCACCCAGCAGATTTATACCTAGGCACGGAAAGCAAATGATCGGCTACTCAAGTCATAGACGAACTGGACAGAAGGCGAGTACAAGCTGAACAAAAAAAAAGACTAGAACCTGATAGCTCCAAGATAAGGGGGAAGCATCGAGATCGTAATACTAACAACCCGAGAAGATCGGAACAACCCGGACTAGGCGGAAGGGGATATAAAGCAAGAAGAGAGAGAAATGAGGCATGTGAATTTTTTTGAAATTAGAACTAGAATTAAGAAATAGATCTATTTTTTCTTTTGTATGAAAACACTCATCACGATCAATAAAACAACATATTATTCTTTATATCTTTTCGACCTGAGTTTGTGTTGCAATTTCATTCTGATTTTGACAATAACGACGAATTCCTCATTAAGATAATCATTTAAAAATTCATTGTGGGTTTTAGCATCCACAAGAACATTCTCTTTTCTCTCTCTTCTTAGCCGTTTCTAGCCGTTATGAGTCTTCTGTTTTGTCGGTGCTAGCCTTGGTCTTCGTCGCTGGTGCTAACCATGACCAAGAAAAAGCCCACTCCTCCAGCGAAGAAAGCAAAAAAACCCTTCAAAATTTCGTCTTCATCTTCTCCACCAGTCACAAAAGCATCTCTTCGTAGTTTGACACCCTCAGGTGCTGAATCTTCTCTTCATCCTCTCCAGTCTCGACTCCGGCTCCCGGAGAGACTGCCACCGCTTCAGATCTCAATAGTAAATCTGAATCTCCTCCTAATGTATCGGTATATCAAAAGGTCAACGCGACCTCACAGGTCACCGGAACTTCCAAATAGACTCAGACTAACACCTCAGTTGATTATGCCATGTTGGATTCTTCCTCTCCCAAGGAAAATTAGTCGAAAGCCCCTTCGCAGGTAAAGACTACATCTCAGTCTTGGTGTGAAAGGGTTAAACAAGCATCGCAAACAATGTGTAGAAAGGGAACCCCCTTCACACTAGATTCGGGAGAACTATGTGTGGATATACCAAACAAAGTCATTGCCAGAAATAACCACCTTTGGGATCATTTCATCATAGGTAAATTTACAGGAAAATCTCCTTCATCTAGAGCTCTGCGCGCTATATTAAACACTATTTGGAGCCGGAAATTGCGAGATATTTCAGTTTCAAAGCTCACAAACTCAGCCTTCCTTCTCAAAGTTCCTTCATCTCTTACCAGAACCCGCATCCTTGCCCAAGGAATATGACATATAGAGAAGCAAGCAATGTTTGTTGCTAAATGGGAACCTGGGTTGGAACCTGAAATTCCAACTCTCACTGCAGCTCTTGTATGGTTAAACTTCCACAATGTCCCCCCCCCCATTTTTTTCATGAAGAAGGCCTTCAGTATATAGTCGGCCTGGTCGGGTCACCAATCTGTCTACATCCATCAACATCCAACATGACTAACTTGGATGTAGCAAGGGTTTTCACTCTAACCAACCCATCCAAACCCCTGCCTAAAGCAGTCAATGCTCGCTATGAAGATGGAAAAATTGCAAGAATCTTAGTGACTAGTCCATGGATTCCACCAACTTGTTCTCACTATAAAGAGGTGGGACACAGTGTAAGGAAATGCTCAACGGCTCCTTCGACGTGCTTGGTATGCAAATCACATGGTCATCCAACATATTCTTGCCCAAAAGGGTCTAAGAATCAAGATCTAGGTGAGACTTCTACCGCCTAACATCAGAAGCTCCCACATATATAGAAGATCCCTGACAAGATTTATGAAAAGCATAAAAAAGCCCAGACAACAAGCAGGGAAAATCCCAACAAAAAACATAATCGTGAGATCAAGAATCTAACTCTGGAGGCACTCTAATTCTTGACCTCTCTCTTGAAAACTCCTCCAGTCCTAAAGCTGGTAACACAAGTGAACCAGCTGGAGATTTGGAGATTGCTCGTTCCATAGTCCCTCCCCTGTATCAACACAACATGATCGGCACACCTCAGATCAAACTGACTATGATTCTTCTGAACAGGAATCCAGTTCCAAGAATACATCAAACACTAGCTCAGATGAAAAAGAATTCATCCAATTCCAATAAAAAAGCTAAAAAAAACTCGGCAAGAAGCTCAAAAAGAAGCTCCAGAAGCAATCTGCTCCTAAAGACAAAGGACCTGCAACATGTCCTGACTATAACCTTCATTTAGATGGCAAAGACATAAAAGGTCCATCCAAATATCTGGTCAAGAACCAGTCCTCTCTGGTTAGAACCAAGCTTCGGTTATCAGGGGCAAAGGCCCCAAAAAACAGTAATTCTGATGCAAATTACAGCCTTTTGTTGGAACGTTAGAGGATTAAACGCCTCAGTAAAGCAAAGAAGCCTGAAAAAATGGCTAAATAATAATAATGCTCTTTTTGGTAGCCTTGTAAAAAAAAGTGAAGATACAAAACTTCGGTAGACGGATCACCTCAATCTTTCTTGGTTGGGGAACATAGAGCAACTACGAATACTCTCCCTTAGGAAGAATAATAATAGCATGGCATCCTTCTGTCCAAGTCGTTGTCTTATTCAAATACGATCAAATCATCTCATGTGCAGTAACACTCCCTTATGATCCTTCAACAATCATCATCTCCACTGTTTACGCACGAAACTGCAAATACAAGCGTCGTAATCTTTGGAAGGAAATCATGGATCTTGCATTTAACCAATGCATAATTGGGAAGCTGCATCTACTAATGGGAGACTTAAACCAAACTTTAAACCCATAGGACAATTCTGTTGGGAGTTCCAGGATCTCTAAAGGAGTAGATGACTTTAGATCTTGTCTCACTGCAACTGAATTAGTGGATCTCCCTACAAGAGGCCTTCATCTAACTTGGTGGAACAAACAAAAGGGAAACCTGCAAGCAAGGAAGCTTGATAGAGCTCTTTCCAATGATCAATGGATCATTCAATTCCCTATTTCTTATTGTTGTTTTGGTGAACCTAGTTTCTCTGACCATGCCCCTTGTTCTATTTATTTTGGCAGGGAAGTTGTCTCTAGAAGGAAACCGTTTAAATTCTCTCATATGCTCCTGGAACACCCAAACTTCATCCCAATGATCAGAGAAGCTTGGATCGGTTTAAATGTTACAGGCACCTCCATGTTTGTGGTTGCAAAGAAGCTGAAGTTCCTAAAAAAACATATTAGAGCATTTCACAAAGACAACTTCTCTGGCATAGAAAAACCCGTCAAATATGCGCATATGCGTTTAATAGATATCCAAGCTAAATTGTTGAGTGATCCTACTCCAACCCTAGAAGTAGAGGAGAAGCAAGCCTTTACGACATGGAACAATCTCGCACTCGCATAAGAGAAGTTTCTATGTCAACGGTCTCAAATCGGCTGGATAGCTAATGGCGATAGGAACACATCATTCTTTCACATATTAGTTTCTTCAAGAAGATCAACAAACCAAATTCATTACTTGGTTGATTCAAACGGACAAAAGATGGAAGCGCAAGAGGACATTGAAAATCATTGTGTTAAGTTCTATACTCAACTTCTTGGAAAAGGGATTCGAGCTTTATCTCCTCAAGACAACACCATCATCCATAGACTCTGTGCTTTTACATGTTCTCCAGCGGCAATTAATCTTTTAGAAGTATAAGTAACTTCCAGTGAAATAAAGGATGTTCTGTTCTCTCTACCGAAAAATAAAGCTCCTAGTCCAGATGGATACACCATGGAGTTTTTTACAGGATGTTGGGACTTTATAGGGGCTGAAGTGATCGTTGCAATTAAGGAATTTTTTGTCTTTTCTCAACTGCTTAAGAAATTAAATAGCACGGCAGTCACCATAATTCCTAAAAAGGCTAACGCTGATAAGATTGGAGACTTTAGGCTGATATCATGCTGCAATATTTTATACAAAGTCATATCAAAAATCTTGGCAAACAGGCTAAAACGGATCCTGTCGGACCTTATATCTGACACACAATTTGCGTTTGTAAAGGACAGATTGCTCCTGGAGAACATTCTCCTTGCCTCAGAAATGGTTCATGGATTTGATCAACAAAACATCTCTGCAAGAGCCATGCTTAAGGTGGATCTCCAAAAAGCGTTTGATTCATTGCAGTGGGATTTCATCATTGAGACCTTCAAAGCAGCATCTCTCCCTGTCAAATTCATAAATTGGATCCACCAATGCATAACTACAACAACGTTTTCAATCAACGTGAATGGGAATAATTATGGCTACTTCAAAGGTTGCAAAGGAGTACAGTTGGGAGATCCCCTCTCTCCGTATCTCTTCATTATTGCCATAGAGTTTTTCTCACATCTACTCAAGGCCAAATTTGAGTCTGGAATTATTGTTTCATCCAAAGGCCAAAGCTCAAAAGATTACCCATCTCGCCTTTGCAGACGATCTAATGAACTTATTTGACGGTGGACTAGCTTCTCTTAAAGGAATCTCTGATACTCTGGAACAATTCCACGTAATATCCGGTCTCCAAATGAATAAAAGCAAATCTTCCCTTTATACAACAGGAATATCGGAGGAAAATCTATCAATTACTCAGGCCATGGGCTTCACGAGGGGCAGCTTTCCCTTTCTCTATTTAGGCTTTCCACTAATGACCAGAAAACTCAAACAAGCTTATTACTCTTCCCTAATTGATAGTATAACTTTGAGACTTAATCACTGGTCCACTAAAATGTTGTCTTTTGCAGGGAGATTGCAGCTATTAACCTCTGTCATTTGTAGCACTATAAACTTTTGGATGCAGGGCTTCCTAATCCCAAAAGGTTGTCTCAAGTACATTGAAAAGATATGCTGCCAATTCTTGTGGAAAGGAGACTCATCAAAAAAGGGTGGAGCAAAAGTGCAGTGGGACCAAATTTGCCTGCCTAAGGAATAAGGGGGACTAGGAATCAGAAACTTCTCCATTTGGAATAAAACTCTAAAGCTTAAGTTGCTTTGGTTCTTATTTGCAAAACAAGATTCGCCATGGGTAAAATGGATCCACCAGCATCGCCTCAAAGAGAATTCAGTTTGGAAAATTGATCCGAAATAATCTGATCCCTGGGCCTGGAAAGCTATCCTCAGCTTGAGACCCCTTGCTAGAAGATTCATCAAGTGTCAACTAGGATATGGGAATCAAGCACACTTCTGGTATGACTCATGGCTCCCATGTGGTCCACTAATTAACACAGTTGGTACATTTGCTTCCTTGAAGATTCGGATCCCCCTTAATGCAACTGTTAAAGATGCAACCAGAGGACATACATGGAGGCTACCTTCAGCTAGGGCTCGGGGATTAGGTCTACAAGAACTTCGTCACCTACTTCTGCAAATTGCAACTCCCTCCTCCTCTCAAGGCAGTGACACATTTGCTTGGTACACTGAATCAACTAAACAAGAATTCTCATCAACCTTTACGTGGGAAGCGTTAAGATCTACTACCCCTAAACAAAGTTGGGCATCTACGGTTTGGTTCAAAGGTCATCTTCCAAAACACGCTTTCATCTTCTGGCTAATGCAGCTTGATAGAATGCCTTTCCGAGCCAAGATGATGCGATGGGGATTAATTGATGATGATTCTTGCCCTCACTGCAACATCCACAGCGAGACAAGAGATCATTTGCTCTTCTAATGCCCTTTTAGCACAACAGTTTGGTCCCAAGTCTGTCTAGACTACACTCTCCAGCCCACTCCTTTGCGAGTTGGAGCTCACTCTCTTCTTGGCTTAAATCATCAACATCTCCTTGTCTCTCAACATTGAAGCATATCGCCGCTCAAGCAACTACCTATTTCCTTTGGCGGAAACGCAACAAGCTCATCCATGAAAATTGCAAACAATCACCGCATGCTGTATTCAAAGATATTGATAGGTGCTTGAGAGATATCATCATATCACGCATTAAAAATGCCCATTAATCATCCATGCTCTGTTTGTGGCCTGATCTGACGTAGTGTCTGCTCTATTGTATCTTTCAATTATTTTTTAAAGGCTTTTTCACATTTTTTTGGAGTCTTTTGAAACTTTAATTACTCTTCGTAATATGTAAACGTTTTATTTTGATAAATAATTCACATTTTATCCCAAAAAAAAATGTGTGTTTGAACTTTGTATATGAAAATTTGTTTTAAGTAGTAATTGACCTATATATACGAAAAAATACCAGTCTTCGGATTTTGTTTTTATATTGACTTTTGATCAAGGTTGGTGAACAATCTTTAAGTGGGTAAACTTTATTAAAAATCAATCTATTGAGTGGAAGATAAATTAAATAAAGTTTCAACGTCCCTATAGAGTATGGACCTCACTGGAAAATTGAAAACCTGCATAATTTTTTTCTCAAAAATAAATAAAATTTTACTATAAATAATGGTGAAAGTACACGTGTGTTATTATCGGTCATTACATCGTCCATGCATACGTCAAAAATGAGTCTTCTGTGTAGTGCTTTTTTTGTCAATCATCTGTACTGACTTTTAAATCCAAATTATGTTTTTGTCGGTTGCTTTTAAGACTTTATGTCATCAATTGCTTTTTAACCTAAAATATATACTTTGGGAATTTTCGAAAATATATTTTTCTTACATTTTAGTTCTTAAAATATCACGTATTTTATTTTTTTCTTAATAATTATTCAGAATAACCTAATTTAAAAATAAATTGAAAACTTTAAATTTAGATACCCAATGTTGAAAACTATTTTATTTTTTCATAACTAAATCATATTTCTAACTAGTGAACTCAAATCTAAATTTAAAATTCACAATTTTTTTTTTTATGCTTGTGGTATTTTGGAAAGGAAAAAATGTTAATGTTTTTTAAAACAATTGAAAGTGTACATTTTTTTTGGAATATAAACTAATTTTTATGATACTTTTGTAAAATTATTTTGTATAATTTGTCAACTATATGTCTATACAAAAATGAACTACTCTCTTTGTTCAAATTAATTGTTATTTATTTATTTTATATATAAATAATAAAATATTTAATATTCAATTTTTTTATAAAAGCATTATTTACTACTTATATGATTAAAAATTAACCACTAGTAAAAAGTTCTTTCTAAAGATCATAAAAAATAAATTTAGCTTCGCATAAAATTAAAAAATATCAATTAATTTAAAGACTGTTTGCACTAATATATATAATAAAATTTAAATATAAATTATTTTGTATAATTAGTTTTCTAAATTTTTTATACAACTATTATTTTCTTTTTAACTCCCCTCTCTCTTTCATTTTCTTTCTCTTTCTTGCAAATTGTTTTTTTCAAAATTTGTAAATTTCACTCCTTTATTTGATTATTTTCAGTTAATACATTAAAATCTAAATATAAAAAACACAATATTATATAAAAACACATATTTTAGTCAAAATCTAACATGATTAAAATTATTTGAAGTGAATATATATTTAATATAATAATAAACCAAAATATAAATCTTAAACCCAAAATCCAAAATATAAACCTTAAACCTAAAATTTATACCATAAAATAAAACCAAAACGCATAAAAATAAACCCTAAACACATAAAATAAACCCTAAACCCATAAAATAAACTCTAAACCCCAAATATATACCATAAACTCCAAATATATACTATAAATCCTAAATATATACCCTAAACCCAAAAATAATTTTCAGTAGTCCGTATATGTGAAGTAGTTTGTATATTCTGGAAAGGGGTGAAAAAATGAGTAAGCGAGTGAAAGAGAGTGATAGAAAGAGAGAGTAAGAGAAAGAGAGGGAGTGAGAGAGGGAGGAGAGAGAAAGGGTAAAATAACATTTATGAAATGTTGCATAGTAACATCTACACCAAGGTGTTATTTAGGGGAGGGGGAGTTTATATGATTTGAAGTGATTTGAGTTTTATTGAGTTTGTATGTGATTTTAGGTAAATTAAAAAATCTATGTGCTTTGTTTTAAAATTCTCTACAATCCCACCTAAAACCATGAAATTTGAGATTTTGTATTTTAAACTAAGAAAATCTACTAAAATACCATCAAATCATCAGAAATCCACTATTTAAAATATTTCAATAACAATGGATTTCATGAGACTTTTTAAAATCACTAATTCAATAGCAATGAATTTCGTGACACATTTTAAAATTCTTGTTTGAATAACAGTGGATTTATCAATTTAACACAAATCCTTCCAAATTCTCATTCAATACATCTCCCTTAGTTAATTATAGAGTATATAATGTATATAGAGTGGTATTATCCTTAATTTAAACTGACATCTCCTATATATTAAAAGAGAAAGTTTTTTTGAAACAAACCTTTTATTGTAGTTTATTACATAATATGTTATTAGTTAATTAAAAAAATATTCATTAAAGGTTAAAATGACAAATAACTAAATGTATTATCTTTGTTGTCAGACACATTCGAAAATATTTGTTACTACTATCAATGTAACCAAACAAACATCTAATTAATACAAAATATTAAAAAATTATTTATTTAAAGTTTCTTACATAATTAATTATGTATAACGATATTATATTATATTATATATATATATATATGATATCATTAATTAACTTAGATTATTTTTTTAATATATATATATATATATACTATCATATACTAAAAACATAAAATAATTAAATGAATAATTTATTTACTTCTTTTATTTTAGTATTTAACTATATTTTTGAAAAGTAATAAATAATAAATTTTATATTAAATATAATATATTTTTATTATTTTAGTCTAATATTTAATATATTTATTTTGACAAATAAATGTTATATTTATAAGTAAATATATATCTTATATAATTTTTGTATTAAATCTAAAACTATATTATATGAAATAAAATTAATTCCGCGCATATAGCATGGAGTATATACTAGTTTTCATTAAAACATATATACTCTAACCGGGGTTTCTAGCTCTGGTGGTAAAGGGCTCACAGCTGTGAGTTCCGCCACCTCGATTCGAATCCCGGCCACTGTCAATTAACATGGGGTGAATTTCGGCGGCCCTCCTGGATATATTTAGCGACTGCAGACGCTTTGGGCCTAGTCGGAATCCTTCGAAACTCCGGATACCAAGATCATTAAAAAAAAAAACATATATACTCTCTCATCCTATAAGTGGCACTTATATTTTGTGATTTAATACAAACTGGCAAATTTTCTAATTGTGGTAATGTTAGATTTCTTTCTAGTATGGTTATTTTATTTATCTTATTTGAGTTATTTACATGGTAATTAATATTCTTAGTTGACTAGAATAAACCAAATTAATATTCACCTTTGACTCTCTTTGGAGTTTGGAGGGAACAAGAGAGAGGTTTTTTTAAAAAGTTCGATAAAAGAAAGAGCTTGCAGCAAAATTCACCAGATTACGAACAATTTTGAGATAAAAATCTTCGATTCCTTATGCAACATCAAACCGTAGAAATTTCCAATGAATTCAAACAAAGCCGGTCGGATTTTGAGCTTTCTCAAGAGATTATGTCGATAATTCCATCGGATCCTTTTGAACAGTTAGATCTTGCTAAGAAAATTACATCCATGGCGATCAGTTCGAGGATTTCCAATTTGGAAACTGAGGTTATCGGATTGAAGCAGAAACTTCAAGATAAAGATATTTGCATTTTCAAACTTGAAAAGAAAGTATCATGTTTCGAAAAATATTTTGGAGAATCTACATCAAAATTGAAGATTGTTCTAGAAAAAAATGTGAGAGTTTATTTTTTTTATTGACTAAAAAATAATTTATAAATCGAAATATCTAAAATCTGATTCTGAATGTCAAAAAATTATGGGTGAAAAAAATGAAATTGTAACTGTAACAAAGTTAAGATTTGGAGTTAACAAATTGTGTTGCTAAATTATCTGATAATTGTCTTTCTACTTCATTAGTGAGTGGACATATCCTCAAGTGTCACATGATTTATTTAATGTGTTTGAGTTCTAATAATTGTCTTTCTTTTTCACCAAAGATGAATTTGAAGAAGGAACGTGATTCACTTGCGGCGATTGTAAAAGATCTGACTAGTGATATGGCTAAGGTGATCTTCTTTTATATTGTTGTTTTGTCCCACTATAGTTTCTGGTTTTGGTCAATAATTTTTAAAGTTAAAAAAATATCATTTTGAATATGGAACAAAAAAATAACATAGCCCCCCCCCCCCATTTAGCTATCCTTTGGTTACTTTTATTGTTTTTCTGGACTAACAAAAGTTTCAGATTTTCGGTCCATAAGATGTTTCAATTTAAAAAAAAAAGAATGTTTCATATTAAAAACTGTTCAATTTGGAGCCGAGAAAACTAAACTCTAATACTATCATTCATTTATCACTTCTTTTTTTTTTTTCATATTGTTGTTTTTGTGATTCTTTGTCTCGTTATTTTTTTTAGCTAGAGACGTTCAAGAAGCAATTGATCGAATCCATAAGTAATGAAAATGTACAGTTACAATATTTTTAGTTTTACCACCTTTTCTCATTACACATTTTTTTTCTTTAATCAACTATTCTCCGAATTTATTTCTACAGCAAACAAAACATGTCGATACCAAAACATACGACTACTCAGTTTCTAGCTCTTGCACAAATAATGGTATGATTCTAATGACATTCTTAAGTAACATGAACAAATTATTATTATTACTCCCTCCGTTTCAATATGTAAGTAGTTTTGCTTAAAAGCGCGGGTATTAAGAAATTTTAACTTTTTTTAAAGGAGTAATAAAAAGTTAGAGAGATTATTATTTTTTTGTGGGGAAATACGAAAAGTTAGAGAGATTATTGAATATTATTTTAACTTTAAATTTTTAGTAGAATATTATTTATTTAAATTACTTTATTGTTTTGGGATTTGAGAACACTTTATATTATGAAACAAACCATTTTGGCTAAAACTACTTATATATTGAAACAGAGGAAGTATTAAACTAGATTTTACAGCCTGGCCTAGTAGTTTGTGCTGTTGTTTGTGTGTTAAAACCAATTTAATAATGTCGTTGACTAACCCAAAAAAAGTGTTTTCTTTTCGAAAGCTAAATATCTTCACTACCAAAACAGATCAAAAGACCAATGTGCAATCATTCAACCATTCTTACAACAAATCCACAGACATGACTGAGACTGAGACTGAGACCATTGACGAATGTAACACTTACCTTTATTTCACAATTAATTAGACCACATTAATTAGTATAGTTTACTCAATTTTATTTGGCAGTTTCAAACTACTCAGGACCAAGATTTTCTATAACTCCATACATTTCTTCTCCTTGGATTACTCCAAAGATAATCTCTCTGCCAAGTAATTCTACTACAGGATCTCCTAAAAGTATTTCCGACACAATCTATTCCATAAACACAAGTATTTGGTACTCTTCAAGCCATCAATCATCAACTACAAATTCACCTCCACATAGAGGTTAGACTCTTTTTCATATGGTAAAAGTCTCACTTCGGAAATTAAACTAGAATATAATATTTGATTTGTTAATTAGTTTTGAGTCGGAAGATAAACGGGCCATGAACCTATTTTTAAAAATAAATACAAAATTGTGTGTATAGTATATATATAGTTAATGAATTAAGTCTCTAATTTACAAGTTTCTTAAAAACAAATAAGGGGTTATTTTAAGTACAAAAGTTTGCTAGAAACTAGTGAACCATGGTCATTTTCATAGTTGACACTTGCTATAAATAGAGTTTGGTTATTAGTCTACAAAATTTATTGGTATACAAATGGTATTGGTTAGTTCACTTAGTACTTTAGCTTAAGGTGTGCAAAGCGCACTAAAGCACCATGAATCCACAAAAAGTGTTCATCTTTTGAGTTAGAAGGCTATGAAATTAAACACCATTTATGTATATGTTTGCTTTTTCTAGTAATAATGCTTAACATTTACGCAGCTTGTAGCTCTCGGATTGATAAAAAGGAATTTTTCCGTCAAACTAGGTTAGCTCTTTTAATCATTTTGTATTTCGCCATAACCTTATAATTTGAAGCAAACATTTACAATCTTTGTTCATCAATTATCATCTAGGACTCGATTATCATATGAACAATTCAAAGCTTTCTTAGCTAACATCAAAGAACTTAATGCTCAGAAGCAAACTCGAGAGGTAAGCAAATAAAAGATTATGGATCTTTGTTTGCAAAGTGAATATGCATTTAAAAAATGTTGTGTATTTGCTAGGAAACTTTGAGGAGAGCCAAAGAGATATTAGGAACAAAGAACAAAGATCTTTTCATGTCTTTTCAAGGACTTGTCACCATGAAAAAGAGCACCAATTAACTTAAAAGTTAAAACTCATCATAGTCTTTGTGCTCCTTTTTATCAAATTTAAATTCCATTTAAGCCATTAATGTTTGTTGGTTTTTGATTTTAGTTTTGTGGTTTTAGATTTTGATTATGCTGAAGATTTTAGATTTTTACAAACTTGAATGGTAATTTCTGGTTTTTATTATTATTTTTATTTTTAATTTAGTTTAAATTTAAATTTAGATTGTTAAAACTGCAAAAATAAATATAAAAGTTATTTTTGATAATAATAATATTACATCTCATAAAAATAAATTTTATAACAAAATATCAACAACAAATTATGTGAAATTTATATTTTAAATTGATTATTTTGACATATAAACTTTCAAATTCAAATTGTGTGATGTTTTAATATAAAATTATAAAATATGGTTTATAATATTATTTTTTTGTTGTAGAAAGTTTTATTTTGGTGTGAGTTATAGAAAGTTAACTGATATGAAAAATGTTTATTAATTTAAATATTAATATCTTTAATTTAACTAATAAATCAAAAAGTTTTTAAATTTATGAATTGATGTAAAATTGTACTAAGAAAGAAAAAATAATAATAATTACTTTGGTAAGAGAAAATCCCACGACAAGTGTTCTTTGGGAACATCAAAAACTTAGATTTTGGATTTTGCATACAAACTTAGAAAAGCTTCCAAAAATTAGATTCTCTAATATAGGAAATCTATTTTAACAAAATCATGATTGTTTTAAATAAATGGTTTTCTAAAATCAAAAACCAAAATTTGTTGTAAAAACTAGTAAACACTCAAGGTCTAAATATTTTGTTCTTAAAATGTGGATTTAAAACTTTAACGAACTATTAGTCTGAATATGTAAGAGTTTTATAGATGATGTACTATTTGGAAGAACTTATCATAAATTATTATTTGGTTGAAGTATTTTCAGAATTTTTTCTCATGTTTTATTAATTACTTGAATCAACTAGAAAAAACATAGTTTATGTTTTAAAAGGATCAAATGTCTTTTCTAAGCCGATGGTTTGGCGATTCACGCCTTTTTTTTGTTGATTAACCAGCCGACAGTTGTCAATCTCGCATGTCTGTTACAATGTAATGGTGGTTTCTTTGACAGTTATCTCATCCCTTACTGAGATAACTAATTCTCTGTGTCAGTATAAATTGATTTGTCCTCCTTCATGGTTCTGGTTCCTCCAATTCATCACTATCTCTTTCTCCCTTCTTCTCCTACTCATGTCTGATCGATTGCGAACCAAGATCCAAGATATTAGTCTGGATCTTGACGATGGTATCATAACCATGTCTCCAGATCTTGGTCTTACTGCTTGCCAGGAAACTCAATTCAGCCTTGTGGCAAAACCTGTAAACCCGGCTAAGCAAAATTTGCGTTCGATGCTCTCTGCCTTGCCTCGTCTATGGGGGCTCCGGTGATGATGTAATTGGCCGAATTATGGAGAACAAAACCATCCAATTCATCTTTAGAACAGAGGAATCTCTTCTCTCTGTACTTCGTAGAGGACCATGGTCCTTTAATGATTGGTCCTTTAATCTCTTCATTACAAAACCTTGATGACTCTGACCTGCAATTCATTCCATTTTGGACACAAATCCGAGGCATACCAATACAGTTTCTAACCCCGAATATGGTAATAAATGTGGGAAGGAAACTTGGCCACTTCCGGGAGACGGACTTTGTTGGTGAAGGGAGCCAACTCGTGAACTTTGTTCGTGTAAGGCTTCTCTGAAATATCTCTGCTCCATGATATTACTCGGTTTTAATGCACAATAATAGGCATTTATGTCTGCTATTCTGCGTTATTCCCAACATTTTCCTTGTAAAATGGTGTATTTTCAGGATTCTAGGTGTTCGAAGCATTTCAGAGCATTTCAGAAGATTTCAGAAGTTACAAAATTTCTGATCGATCGAGCACAATTCTAGATTGAACGAGCACTTTGGTTAGCTTCTGCTCGATCGAGCATATATGGTGCTCGATCGAGCAAAAATCTCTGGAAAAATCCGAACTTTTGGTTCGTTCGAGCAATTGGAGTTTGGTCATGCAAAAATACAAGTTGCTCGATCGAGCAAAGCGTCCGAAGAAGAATGAAAATTTCCAATTTTACAATTCAAGTCCTCAACCTTATCCAAAATTTCCTTATTCTATTTAGTTTACTTTTAGAACTATAAAAGCCTTTTTGTCTTAGGTTATTTTAATCTATCTTTTACTTTTGCAAAACTTTGAGAGCTTTACTGGGAGAAAGAATTTTTGAACCTGTATTTGAAGAAGAAATTCTTAACCCAAATTTTTTAATATTTATTTATTTGATTATAATTATGTGTTCTTATCAGAAATTGATTTGTCTTTGCTTTGATATGTCTGAGTAGTTCATTTGTTAGGTTATAGGGTTTTCCTATGGGAAAATAGGTTTGAATGTTAGGTTTAACATTGTAGGATTGAAATTGATAGGTTCTTAGTCTAAATTCGTTCTTAATGCATAAATTAGTTTGATCACCTAGTTCATGATTATAGGTTAATAAATACAAAGGGATTTGATTTAGAAACCTGACCTAATTTAGATGAATAAGTGTTTAAACTTGTGGGAGTATTGTTTTAATTCTTATGAACAATTGAATCTGAGTTTTAATGCATGATCAGATTGTTTTAAAGATGGCAGAAGTTTCTCTATGATAATTCGATCATATGATCTAATACTCCGGGAGGAGATTATTCCAAATTCATTTTTCATGTTAAGAACTATTTTCAATCTAAATCATGCATGTTTACTTGACTTTAAACCTGAATACCTACAGATTTCCCTATTGCCTAGCGTTTTATTATCATAGTTTTTAAACCGTTTTTAATTACCGTTTTGATTCACAATCATATATACTATTCTCATTTTAGCCATATTCGCAGTTTTAAACTGAACGTGCATTTCTGGTCTCTGTGGATTCGATACCTTTTTATACTTCTTTGAACTGTTCTCTGCATTATTAGTTAGGATTAAATTCTTAACCTATAAGAATTTTGGCGCCATTACCGGGACCATTTGTGCCTTTCTAGTTTTTAATTAGTATATCGTCTAAAGTATTTAATTTTTAGTACTCATCTCGTTCTTCTTTGCTTGTCTTTGTCTTACAAGTGTATGAAAAGATCTAACAAATCATTTGAACTACTCAACCTCAGTAACTCAGAACTTGCAAGGCTAGAACGCTCAAACCGGAAAGCAAAGAAAGACGCTAGTTCATCCACTTCAATGGCTGATATCGTCAATCCAATCAATCTGGTCGATCCCGATGGTCAACAAGTACCACCTACTATAGGGCTTAATCAACTCATTAACCAAGGACAAAGTGGTGGCAATGGCAATCAAGTGAAACAAGGCCAACAAGGAGTAATCAACAACCTAATTCCTCCAGGAAATCCCAACCCGCAAAACGTTCAACAACCTGTAAACGTTGATGCAAGACACTTTGTCTTGTTCGGAGATCCGAGAAGAGTTAATCAGCTCAATGCTCAAGTTAATGTTCAGCTCAATCCTCAGAACCATCCTCTAGTTGGTTCTTTCAACAATTTTCAAGCATTCTATGCTAATAGGAATCCCATCCAACCTCCTCCACCTCAGCGTAGGGATTATCAATTCCCTGTTTTGCTTGTTCAGATGATTCACAACAACCAATTCAATGGTTTACCTCACGAGCATCCAATGAATCATATTAACACCTTTGAGGACATTTGCAACACCATCAAGCTAAATGGGGTATCCGAGGATTACAAACACTGCATCTTGTTCAGCCACTCTTTAGCCGACAAGGCACTTCGATGGTTGAAGTCTCTACCTGCAGGATCAATAGTAACCTGGGATGACTGCAAATCCAGGTTCATTAGTCAGTTCTTCACAACTACTAGGACTAATGCTTTGAGGAACAAGATCTCTGCCTTTGCTCAAAACTCTGTGGAATCGTTCTATGAATCTTGGGAACGATTCAAGGAAATGCTTCGTGATTGCCCACATCAAAGATTCTCTGATGTAAGTCTCCTCAATACCTTCTATATAGGAATTTAACAGAAGTACCAGCTGTCCTTAGATACAACAAGTAATGGAGATTTTATACAAAAACCAGTTCCAGACGCTTATCGTCTCATAGAGAACTTATCAGCCAGCAATAGCAACCACTGCCCAGAGTTCGATCGCCAAACCAAAGCTCCTGTAATGGCTGCTAACTCAGAAGTCTCAGAACTGAAAGGAGAGTTCTCTGAAATGAGAGGATTGTTGACTCAACTGCTAAAGGGTCAACCTCAACCACCAGTTATTGTTGTAGAAGATTCTGGAGTTGCTTGTTTTGCCTTTCAAGAACAAGAAAACGTTGTAGTTGAAGAAGAGGTGAGCTATATCAATAGCCAAAGTCATAGAATGTTTAAGCAGGGATACAATACAACCTTCAAAAAGAATCATCCCAATCTTTCTTGGAGAAGCACTAATGTAGAGAATCCTCAAGACCAAACTTATCCAACTCAACAGAAACAGTTTGTGCAAATCTCCGGGAACAATGGTTTCCAAGGGAATCAGAATAGGAACTTTATTCCCAACTCCTATTCAGGCAGTTGTCCACAAACCTCTCAGCCTGCAATTCAACAAGTTCCTCAAACCCAAACTAATCAAGGAAATTCAGTTGAGTTGATGTTTACGCAGCTTCTAGATGGACATAAACAGTTTCAAAGGGTTATCCAAGGAGATATGAAGGAGCTGAATCAGAAATTTGAGGCATTATCTACACATGTGAAGCTCCTAGATACTCAAGTTTCCCAAACTGCTGAAGCCGTCAAGAGACCGGCTGGGTTTCTTCCTGGGAAATCCGATAATAATCCGAAGAATCAAGAGTATGTGAATGATATTGAACTTAGAAGTGGTAAGTCTCTATCCAATAAGTCTAGGAAAGATAATTTGATGGAAGGTATTATTGAAGATTTAGATAAATCTGAGGGAGATGCTGTTTTGGACCAAAAGAATAATGTTGCAGAGAAATCTGCTCGATCGGGCACCTTTTGCCCGATCGAGAAAAATGGTCCGGAAATTCCAGGAACTTTTGCTCGATCGAGCATGAAATCCAGAGAGAACACAGACTGATTTTCTCGATCGAGCAAACCTTGCTCGATCGAGAAAAGTGGTCCAGACCCTATTCCAAACTCTGAGATCCCTGAAACTTCTCATGTTCCTCCGATGGCCTATAAACCAAAAGTTCCTTATTCGGTTAAGCCTAAAACCTCCAGGAAAGACCTAGAAGATGCTAAATACAAGGATATGCTCAAGGAATTGAGTGTTAGACTTCCATTCTCTGATGCTTGTCAAATGATACCTTCTCTGAAGAAGTATGTGAAGAACATGGTTACCAACAAGCTGACACTGGAAGAAGGTGCAATGATGATTACAGAGGAGTGTAGCTCAATTCTCCAGAACCGAATGCCTAAGAATCTTGGCGATCCAGGTAGTTTCGTTATATCGGTTGAGATTGGAGATTTCACATTTGCTAGATCGCTCTGCGATTTGAGATCTAGTATCAATCTTATGCCTTTCTCTGTGGCTAAGCGATTGGGGATGACTGATATAAAGGGTACAATGATATCATTGGTTCTTGCTGATCGTTTCGTGATCCTTGAGCTTGGAGAAGAACCTAAGGATCCTTTGATATTAGGAAGACCTTTCTTAGCTACAGCTGGTGTGATCATTGATGTGAAGAAAGGCAATATCGATCTTCACTTTGGGGACATGGTTATGAAGTTTAACTTACAAGAGGTTATGAAGAAACCATCCTTGGATGCCAAATCTTTNGGGTACAATGATATCATTGGTTCTTGCTGATCGTTTCGTGATCCTTGAGCTTGGAGAAGAACCTAAGGATCCTTTGATATTAGGAAGACCTTTCTTAGCTACAGCTGGTGTGATCATTGATGTGAAGAAAGGCAATATCGATCTTCACTTTGGGGACATGGTTATGAAGTTTAACTTACAAGAGGTTATGAAGAAACCATCCTTGGATGCCAAATCTTTTTGGGTTAATACCATTGCTGAGGCTGTAGAGGGAGTTTCTGATGACTTCTTATTTGATGATCCTTTAGAAATTGCTTGACTAACGCTACTGATACTCATTTGTCTTTTAGTGATGAAGTTACAAATCTTACTAGGATGCTTGATCCTAGTAGATTGATTGAGGAGTTGACCGACTTTGTGGAATTAGTGGAGGCAGCTGCCAAGCCTTCACTTAAACCGTACCCTACACCACTTGATGATCCATGGAGCGAGCTGAAAGCTCCAAAGCTGGAACTTAAAATCCTCCCAGTAGGGCTAAAGTACGCGTTTCTAGGTCCTAATTCCACATATCCTGTGATTGTGAATGCTGAGATGAACAATGGTGAGACTGCATTACTTCTATGTCAATTAAGAAAGTATCATAGAGCTCTCGGCTATACTTTAGATGATATCCCAGGTATTTCCCCAGATTTCTGTATGCATAGAATTCATTTAGAAGACGAGTCTAAGACTTCCATAGAACATCAGAGACGATTAAATCCTAACCTGAAAGATGTTGTTAATAAGGAGATTATGAAACTTCTAGATGCATGAATCATTTACCCTATTTTAGATAGTAATTGTGTTGGTCCGGTGCATGTTGTTCCTAAGAAGGGGGTATTACAGTGGTTAAGAATGATAAGGATGAATTGATCCCAACTAGAACTGTTATTGGTCATAGGATGTGCATTGACTATAGGAAATTGAATGCTGCTACTCGCAAAGATCATTTTTTTTTACCTTTCATTGACCAAATGCTTGAGAGATTGGCTAATCACCCTTACTATTTTTTTCTTAGATGATTATTCAGGTTTCTTTCAGATTCCTATTCACCCCGATGACCAAGAGAAGACAACATTCACATGTCCATTTGGTATNTTTTGGTTTGTGAAATGCTCCAGCAACTTTTCAAAGATGCATGATGTCTATTTTCACTAATCTAATTGATGATATCATGGAAATATTCATGGAAGATTTTTCAGTCTATGGATCTTACTTTGATGTTTGTCTTGCTAACTTGTGAAGGGTCCTTCAGAGATGTGAGGAGAAACACTTGGTCCTTAATTGGGAGAAGTGTCACTTTATGGTGACAAATGGAATTGTGTTAGGACACAAAATCTTTGGGAATGGTATTGAGGTTGATAGAGCTAAGATTGAGGTTATGACTAACTTGCATGCACCCACATTTGTTAAGGATGTTCGCAACTTTCTAGGACATGCTGGTTTCTACAGGAGGTTCATTCAGGACTTCTCAAAGANAAGGAAGTCAAGTTTGCATGGGATGATGAATGCCAAAGCGCCTTTCTCGCGATCAAGGGAGCTCTTGTTAGTGCTCCAATAGTCCAGCCATCGGATTGGGATTTTCCTTTTGAGGTAATGTGTGATGCCAATGATCATGCAGTTGGTGCAGTTCTAGGCTAGCGAAAGGACAAGAAGCTTCATATGATCTATTATGCCTCAAGAACGTTAGACGGAGCTCAATGCAGTTATACAACCACTAAGAAGGAATTACTAGCAATAGTTTTTGCTTTTGAGAAGTTCNTAGTCCATACCGATCATGCAGCTTTGAGGTATCTCCTGAACAAAAAGGATGCTAAACCCAGATTACTACGTTGGATTTTTCTTTTATAGGAATTTGACTTAGAGATCAAGTACAAACGAAGAATAGAGAATGGAGTTGCAGCTCATTTATCAAGATTGAGAGTGGAAGATGAGGTTCCAATTGATGATAGCCTCCCTGAGGAACATATCTGTGCTATAAGCACTAGAGTGGATGAGAACCCTTCTACCTCTAATCGGTCTAAATATGCTGTAGTTACTCCTTGGTTTCGTGATTTTTCTAAGTATCTTGCTGCTGATGTTGAACCACAAGACTTTACAGGTTACCGAAAGAAGAAGTTCTTAAGGGATGTCAAACACTATTACTGGGATGAACCTTACCTTTACAAGCTATGTTCAGATGGGATGTTCTGAAGGTATCTGCCTGAATATGAGATTCAAAATGTCTTATACCATTGCCATAGTTCTGATTATGCTAGTCACTTTGCTACATTCAAGATTGTTTCCAAGGTGCTTCAAGCTGGTTTCTGGTGGCCTACAATGTTCAAGGATGCTCATGCTTGCATCGCTTGTTGTGATTCATGCCAAAGACAAGGAAACAAATCAAAACGCAATGAGATGCCTTAGAACTTCATTTTAGAAGTAGAAGGTCCTTTCCCTATGTCTCATAAGAATCTCTATATCCTTGTTGCTGTTGATTATGTTTCTAAGTGGGTTGAAGCAATTGCTAGCCCCACTAATGATTCTAAGATTGTGCTAAAGATGTTTAAATCTGTGATTTTCCCCAAGTTTGGAGTACTTAGAATCGTAATCAGTGATGGAGGCTCTCATTTCATCAATAGAGCTTTCAATGGGTTACTAAAGAAGCATGAAGTTAAACATAAAGTGGCTACACTGTATCATCCTCAGACTAGTGGTCAAGTTGAAGTCTCAAATAGGGAGATCAAGGCTATTTTGCAGAAAATGGTGAATGGATCCCGAAAGGATTGGTCTTTGAAGCTGGATGATGCTCTTTGGACTTACAGAACAACATTCAAAAACCCCTTAGGTACTACTCCTTTCAATCTTGTTTATGGAAAATCTTGTCATCTACCTGTAGAATTGGAGCATAAAGCTGCTTGGGCTGTCAAGTTGCTGA